>QYAM01000041.1:0-232497 GCA_003988965.1 Neobulgaria alba
TAGACTTATAGCTTTATTATTACAGAAGTTAACAAGGTGTGCACAGACGTATTTTGTATGTAAAAAAAATTAACGAGGTCCTGATATTAACGAGGTCCTGATAAACCACGTTAACTAACTATCTTATTTAAAAAACAATCTTACTTATAATTTAACCTCCTATTCCTTTCTCTAATATATCCTCCCCCCTCTCCCTTCCCTTCTCCCCCCTTCCTCCTTCCTTCTCCTTTTATTAAAAACTTTAATATCCTTTACTTTACTTACCTAAAAGAAATAATAAATACCCTTTTTAAATTTTAAACTTTATAAAAATTATTATCTAGGTATTTTATACCTAATAAAGAAAAAAAACTTTTAAAAACTTAAACTTAAAAGGCTAGATATATATAATTAAATAAAAATCTACCTTCCGTCACAAATTACGCTTGCTACTTACTTACTCACTGCATGATTTACCTCGGGTTAGGTAAGGACTTAAGAATTTCATCCAAGGAAGGAAAGAAGGAAGGAAAGGACGATATAATTTCCCTTCGTTATTTCCAATTTCGATTTAATAGGTATAATTCCTCCTTCTACATACCGAGACGAGACAAGATTAGAAGTTCCTTCCTTCCTTTTTCATTAAACTCCCCCAGATCAAGTGTAGAAAAATTCTCTCCTCTTCCGTCCCTTTTTCATTCTCCAACAATCCACGTTATTTCCCAGTAAAACATCTTCCATCTATCTATTCATCCATTCGTCATTAATATTACATCCCATCCCATCTTATATCTTCAAAACTCTCAACACACATCCCCCCTCCCCCCATCCCACAAAAAGAATGACCAATCCACGCCCATTCTCACGTATCAAAACCTGGCAAAAAAAACATCGTCATCACCGACCCATCGACATGGATACCCCTCCCTCCTCCCCAACAGGAATCACCCACACCAAGTCCCTCTCAATTCCACTTCGCACCAACTCCCGAAGTCCATTTCCCTCCTCCTTCTCCCTTTAATCCAGACGATAGCCGCACTCCCCACGAATCAGAATCGTATACATCCCAAGATAGCCAATTCCCACATATTAAGAAAGAGGAACTATCAAACGAACAATATTATCCCTCATTAACCGAAGAAGAGGAAGAAGAAGAAGTAGAAGCCACCACGCCTCTATATACAAACTATAAATCCGAATCCTCAGACTTCGATTCGTCGTCGTCGGAGATATATCAGATTTTCGACCCTCCAAATTCCCCTTCAGTCTCCTCAGCAAATTGCTCCTTCCCACTCCGGGAGGAGTACTTCAACCCTTTAATAAACGATTTCGAAAAACCACGTATTGGCCCGTGGAATTTTCCAGAACACCTATTCGTTGAAACGAGAAAGGTTCTTGTCAACTGGGGCTTGCTCAATCCCCAAGAAGACTGCTGGATAGATCGTCTCGCATATATCGGGGAAAGGTGGGATATCAAGCATCGTCGAGTGAAGCATGGAAATCCTGAATTGAATCGGTTGTGGAAGTTGCAGACTTTGGTGGCTAGGTTCATGAGGTGGCCATGTAAGTGTTCCTTATCAGATATCGCCGTCACCGTTTGGATGAGGTGATGCTGATAGATAGTAGGTAATCCATATCTTCGCTTAGGAAAAAACGGGGCGAGGTCAAAGGAGGTAACACCTGCTTATAACAGTATACTGGGAAGAAAGTATGGACACAAGACGATCAAGCTTCCGGGCCAGGAAACTGCAAAACCGGTGTCTGATGCTACCAGCTCAGTGTATTACTCAGAGCCGAGAGGAAAATGGCGACGAAGGAATTACCCTCCCCGGAAACACGGACTGAACCTGATCATGAAGTGGGCGGGCAGAAGGTCCGTGTTGGAGGTTCGCAATAAAGTCGTATTCACTCCCGACCCAGCCAATAAATTGAGCATAGTAAAGATTGAAATATCTTGGTCACTTCGTAAGAAATTCCGAGTAGGCAAATCCAGCGACATTTATGAGAGTTTGGAACTCTGCTCTCGCTTCGATATCACGCCTCGTCAAGATTTCCATCTTGACATTTCGCCGAAGGGCTTTGAGAAGACAGAGTTTCGAGGTACGAATTTTAGGATTGCGGTTTCGGGAGCAGAGAAGTATGAGTCGACAATGTCATTAGTTTTAAGAGCAGTACCGAAGGTTGTCAAAATTGCGGGCCATGTTTGCGGATGGAGAGCTGAGGTGTTTGACAATCCTATCCAGAAACTTGAGCTAACTCGGCGTTTTGCGTTTGGAATAGGTATGTGTGGTTGAAATATATTTAATATCGAAAGCTGATCCTCTTAAGGCAAAATCTACAAACTGACTAAAACATTCACGGAATCTACTAATTTCCATGGAGCACTGACGTGGCGGGATCTTGGGACAAATAAATTGGGTTTCTCGATTCTGCGAGTCCACACTAGAAGAGCTAAGGCTGTCTTTCTGCAAGTCACTACAGGGCAGTTGTATGAATTAATCTCGAAAAACTGGGGTGTTTATCGCACCCGCTTCAACGTCTCCATCCGGAAGAAGCCTCCACCTTCGCGTTACATACATCAGACTTCATCCTCATGTCCTAGAACCAGCCTGAGCACTTGAAATGCTAGGTCTTGTCGAATTTTGGATTGCAAAATGCCATGGCAGATTCTGGACAATAGCCTGCGATACTTCTGGATTTCCTGGTTTGGCCAAATGATTGTCCTTGCCTAGCGTTTTTTTTTTGGAATGTAATAACCAAGTAAGACTACCGGCTTCAAGGAAGAGCGACATTGATTATAAATTTTCAAGTTGGAGTTCGTTCCTTTGAATAGCGTTCGATTATTGGCACAATATCATTATTTCGTTTGTTGATTTGGAACAACTCTAGCTCCTTATACCCAACTGTGGCTACATATTAGTAGTTGTGTTGCCAGAGCAAATCTCGGATAGGCTCACTCCGTCCTTCCCATGGTTCATTCTCCATTGACTTTTCGTGCTTCTGCTAGTCTTGAGACATCCTTTCTCTTCGTGATTCTCCTTGAGCCAAATCCTTCCTTCCAGACTCTACATCTTCCGAGGAGTAGTTTTGTCATCAAGTAAAACCAAGGTGTTGTTTGGAGAATCATTGATTCAATGTTAGAAACTCTTTCAAGGATGATAGAATGTGTCATGTATCGGGCTCGTATCACCCCCCGTCCTCTGATCCCTCAGCTCCGTCATAGCAAATAACCAACGCAAAGGACTGACAGGAACCGACCAATCCCCAGTACCGTCATCCATTTCATCTCTCGGTGTCAGTAGTTCAGCTCCCACCGGCTCGCGTGCCGCCATTTCATACACCTCATGAGTCTCCAATTCTTTGGGTAACACGCATTCGGAAGGTAATTGGGCTTTCCCCTGAACTGGGGAGCTAAGGGATTCATCGTCGTTGACTTCTTTAGGATGTGGTTGAGGGTCGAGTGCCGAGGTGGCTTTGGCTTGCTTTCGACGCGTGAAGTAAATTACTATTATTACAGTTAAGATCCCGAGGACTGACCCGACGACTGGCCCCGCGATCCAAGTAGGGTTCAGAGAGGCGGCGTGAGCAGGAACAGAGGGGGTTGAGGTTGAGGTCGAGGTCGAGGTAGAGGTAGGGGTTGTTATTATCGAGGTTTGGAAGGTGGTCCCGGACGCAGTGGAGAGGGCTGTGGTGGTGGTGGCTAGACGTTGTTAGTTTCATAATCCGATACACAATGGTTGTGGTACAAGATACGCACTTGCGGTCGTTTTCAGGGCATACATCTCCGAAGCCCAGCTTGCCGACGCAAGAACCGATGAGCAAGAGGCATCAATTGATACTTCTGTGCTGCAACGCGCAACTTCGCTCGCCATCGATTCATATTCGGGTGTGCTTGTGATGATTGTTGATGTTGCCGTTATTGTTGCGAGCATTGCTCCTAGACTTGATATCCTCGATGCCTGAGCTTGGTACCCCGATACCTGTGCTGCAATGGGGCTATTGGCGCAGAGGTTGATTGTTTGCGCGAGGAAGACTTCCAGAGAGTTCGAACTGTTCTGTTGCCCATTGGTGAGGGCGTATTCGATCACGCATTGTTGGCAGCTGCCACAGTTGGTGATGAAGGCAGAGGCGGGGACGCAATCCGCGGTGAAGTTGAATTCGAGGTAGTTTTCTTTGCATGACGCTGTGTCGTGTGAGGGTTGGAGCTTGGAGATGCGACGAAGGGAGAAGGGAAGGGAAGGGAAGGGAAGGGAAGGGAAGGGGAAGTACTGACGGCATTGGGGCACGCAATAGGTGTCGGGGAATACTTCTGCGGTGGTGGTGCTCGTGTCTCTGCGTGCGAGCAGCAGAGCGACGGCCAATCCAGGAATCCGCATCCTGAACAGGACTTGCATGAAGCTGTCTTCAGTCTTCTTCTATGCGTGCCGTGTCTTACACCGTCCAACGTCTGTGGGGGAGGTCATGTTTAGGTTGGAAAGGAGGCTGAAGAGGTTCATGCCACCAGAAGGAAGGAAGACTGGGCGATCCACTGTCGGTCTTGGGTAGGCCAATCCCCGGTGGTATGGATGAGGTTTTCTGGTATCGAGGTCCGCGAGCATGGCGAGCAGCGGAACTGGGCACTGGGACTGCGAGCGCGGGCAGGCTGGTCCCCAGCATTGGGTCAGGGCGCCTCCTTGCGATGCCCGAAGGCTTGGTTGGACGGGGATGCGGTTGGTCCCGCAGCTCAGGAGGAGTGGAAGCGGGGCGGCGGTCGCAGATTCAGTCCATGGGGAGCAGGCAGAGGTCCCCGATTGGCGTGACAAATGCTCATATCGACCGGTCCAGCTCGCTGGCTGGCGGTGCTCGATGCAGCGTGGAAGATGGAAGATGCTATATCTCCCTAGGGGTTGGGGGGACTGGCCGCGGCCTGGTGGGCTGATATGGGGCTGCACCTCTCTGCTGCTGGAAAATCCAGGATGGCCGGAGGGGGAGGGGGAGGGAGAGGGAGGAGGGCGGTGAGTTGCCGTTCTGGGCGTTTTCAGCTTCCGCAGTTCCAGCCACGTGGTTCGTGGCCGCCAGTCCGCCAATCAGGCGCCGTCGAGAGGAGAACCTCCATCCACGCCAGATCAATAAGTGGCCCGTGGCAGCAGCCGCAGAAGCAGCGCGGCCACCCCAAGGCTAATTAACGGTTCGCAGCCTCCCCCCACGAATCATATGCTCTTGGCGGGACATCCCCAGGGTTGAGCAGCCAGAACTCATCCGAGCGAAGCAATCGAGCGGGGGCCGAGTGGATCATTTTACTTAGGTGACGGCCTGCCAGCTCTTCGCAAGCGCCTCATCCGCACGCCCTCTGGGCCCTCGCGGAAACGCCGTTGTGAGACACGCCGTTTGAGAAGAATAGCTGCATTATCAGAATGGCTTCCGCCGACGAGAACGAGGTCGCGCGCTCAATGGGGGTCTGGAGTTTGGCATTCATCCGCGGGTTGGGGGATGATCGGCGAGGGCGCTGCACCTAAATTGCTTTTTTCCCACTGCACTGAACACGCACAATCCACGATTCAGCACTTCCGGGTAAATGCGCTGGCTGCTGTCCGAGGGTTCTGATCAGGTCCCGACTGCCAAAAGCACACAGTTTAACGGTCTATCAGTGCGGACAGAGTGGGCAGAGTGGGCAGAATGGGCTGGATGAGGAGAGATGCAAGATGGGGTGGACGAGTACCATGCCGAGGTCTGTGTGCTAGGATGGTGGACAGCATTTGATATCAGGTCAGTACTGTACAGTATGGGGATAGCTCTCGCGAAGATTATCTTGAGCCTCATTTCAATGGCAAGCCTAGCAATATGCAATCAGGAAAGTACCCGGTACGAGGTCCTCGAAGATGAGCAATGCGCCAGTACGGAGCACGACATCGTATCGTCCTGTTGTCCCCCCGGCATTTCCGTGGCAGCCCCTTGGCGCCTCTTGCAGGGGAGACAGCATGGTGAAGAAGACCAGCCTGGAAGGAAAAAAATCATGTCCTGCGACGGGGCTCACGTGGCTGAATGATTGATTCCACTATCCACTCTGGTAGAGATCGCCAAGAGCCAATCCTTCAAGAAACGACTGGGACGGAGATTTCCTTGATATTCCTTTTGAATTTTTTTTGACTTGTTGGATGGTCATATGTCTTTCGAAGAGGAAGAACCTTGCCTGATACTAGGATGCCCTTCCATCAATAAAAAAAAAAGTATTACTGTGAAAGTTTCAATTTGAAATTCATGATCCAAAGAGACGAGAGAGAAGTCTTTCCGAACGCGGGGTGTCTCAGCCTCTTTCCTTTTGCCGGAGAAAGTCCCCAGTAGATGGCCCGAGCCAAGGAATAAAGGCAGCACCAACGGCGTGATAAACTTCAGATTTTCCTTACCACCATCCTGGTCCTCGAGCTTCGAATTTCCCAATAATTCGGTTACTGGTCCTGGATGAAAACAATGAATTAGTCAATTTTTTCTTGGCAAGCATATGTTGCTTCTTTGCCGATATTTGTGCTGCAGAACGAGATCCGAGTCTTGTGCATCTTGTAGTGCATCTTGTAGTGCATCTTGTAGTGCATCTTGTAGTTAGCGTATAACCTAGAGGACTTCTAGCACTAGCAAAGATGAAGCTATCCCTACCGCCTCACGACCATCTCTTGAAGAGAATAGATGTTTTACATCACTCAAAATCCATACCCCAAATTTCAAATTTCGTCTAACATTCTCAATTTCCTACTATCATCTCCAACACCAACTCAACAACCACTCCTCATCTACAACGCTGGGCCTCAAGACCTACAACGTATAAGTAAACTCCGGATTCTCTCTATCCGTCAAATCCAAAAACTCCTGCCCCTCCAACTTCACATACCCACTCTCCCCCCTCCTCCTCTCATTCCTCACATTACATCTTCGATACCACCAGAAAATAACTAGCATATCGATAATACATAATCCATAACAAACGATAATAGTAATTTCTGCCGAAACATATCTTGGTGCCGATTTTGTCGTGAATGTTTGAGGACCTATTCATTTTTCGCTATTAGCTCTCCATAATCTCCCTTATTATCCCCATAACTCCAGCTAGATTAAAGAAGAAAAAGAAAAAAAAAATGAAGAAATAGAAGAAGAAAAACCAACCGATAATATTCCCCGCACAATACCCAATCAAATAAACCGCCGCCACGGTAGTTTTCTTCGTCCACCCTGCAAAATTACTTGACAACAAACTCAACAAAGCCACGAACCCCGTTGGCGAAGCCAGCGTTAGATAATATCCTGCCAACCTCCCTTTCGAATTAGACAACGGTAAACAAACTATTAATAACATTCCCATTGTGGCGACTAGGAGACCGGAAAGGGCGATAAGGAGACGGTTGGAATGTTTGTCGCCGAGGTAGCCGCAGGTTATTAGGAAGACGATTTCGATGGCGCCGGCGGGGGTGCCGTAGAGGAGGGATTGATCAGGTGTGTAGCCGAAGGAGACGATTAATTGGGAGAAGAAGTTTGTGAGACCTCCTGTCGTTGTTATAGAATTGTTAACAAACCTCCTCCTGACGGGTAGGAAGAATATAGAGAGAGGTTTTTAAGAAAAGAGGAATTGAGGACATACCATTAGGAATATTATTCACCAAAGCAAAACCAAAAAAGGCCCAAGTCATCGGATCCCCCATCGCCTCCGAAAACTGATACCACTTAAAATGTCTATTCCCCACCCCCTGGTTATTCCTCCTAATCCTCTCTACCGCCATCACCTTCTCCTCCTCACTCAAAAACCTCGCATTCAACTGATTATCCGGCATGAAATAAAGAAACCCCGCACCAATAACAACAGTCAACAATCCAATCACCAAAAACACTAATCTCCAAGCCGCAAGATCCGAGCCTGTTCTTTTAACACCGGTGGAAATACCGTAGGCAACGAGACCACCGAATATTTGGGCAAATCCGTTGAAGGAGAACCAGATTCCGGTTCGGGAGCCTTGTTCCCGGAGGGTGTACCATTGGGATGTGAAGAGGGCGAAACCGGGGGTTACGGCGGCTTCGAAGACGCCGAGGAGGAAGCGGACGGCGACGGCGCTGGGGAAGTTGGTGATAGCGGACATGCAGCTGAGGGTTATTCCCCACATTATTACGTTGAAGGCCGAGTATTTTGCTAAGGGGAGGCGTTGGAGGAGTCGATTGGTGGGGTATTCCCAGATTATGTAGCCGATGTACTGGGGTTTAGATGGTTAGTTTTTTATAGAGGGGTTTTGTTTTGGGGGGTTGGAAGACTTACGAACATGGAACCGAGCCACTGGTAGTTATCGCCTTTGAGGTGGATGGCGGGTTTCATGCCCATTACACTTGCGTACTGGTTTTTTATATTAGCAAGAGCTGACTTTATGGAGTGGAGGAGGAGGGAACAGACACTTAAACATGTTTTGTCTAGATAATTCAGGGCGTATATAATACACAGCATCTAAAACACTGAACATCAGTATATGTTCATTTGGAAGTCGAGCGAAATAAATGATGTTGGTTCATTTCTTACAGGCATGATATGTAAATCTATTTTCCGTAATAACGCCTTCTCCGCCTCAGGCGTAATAACAATCGTCTCTCCCTCATGCCCAACAAAGACTTTCAAAGCTTCATCCGCATCATTAGGGTCAGCGTGTTTGAATACCGTCTCTTTTATCTCGCCATTCTCTGCTGTTGGAGAGAAGGTTAACTCGGTGACCTTTTCTGGATCTTCCGAGGAGGCATCGGAGGGTTTATTCATAGCTGCAATGGAGTTTTTTGTAGCAAGGAAATGGACTTGTTAGGAAGTAGATGAGAGAGAAAAGAGAAATATTGTAGCACGAAGAAAAGAAAGAAAGAAAGAAAGGTATAAGTGAGTAACGATACACGAAATATCATCCAACCCCACTTTCAAATACAATACCTTTCCTTGAAGGTGAAGGTAAACGAACGATAAACAGATTTCTATCGATAGAATCATTGGATACATATGCTATCACCGACGAAGAACCTCGCCACACTCTCCCGATATGAAGTCCCTAGCTCCCACTTTATGATACCTTAGAAGTTAAACGGGAAACCTCCTTTCTTGTCCACCAATCATAGACAGGTAGATATCTTGAAAGTCCCATGTTTTGGTGAAAAAGATAAAGGTTCCCGTGAAGGTAGATAGATGGGGAGAGGGGAAAGATATGCAATGCTGGCGAGGGAACTGATGGAATAGGAAGGTTGGATGAGGACATTTACCAGCATCTGTGGATAATTGTCAGGTGTTTGGCCGTGGTGGGTAGGCGAGGATTTAAGGTTGGCCGGATAGCGTTTCATCCGAACTTTTGCCGGCCATCTCATCTATTCAATTCTTGAGAGCTTCTGCGCAACACCATCCCCTCAACATCTTGCCCGGTCGTCCTGATAATGGTGGAAGGAAGTTGTAAGGTTGAACCAAGGAGGACCATTTCATCACCCGACTCTCCCACCCCTGACCTTCAACTCCTCCAATCCGGAAAATTTGACATCGAGCCGCTCTGATTTACTTCTTCTCTTGTGGTCGGCTTCAATCTCTTATTCTAACTGGAGCTTGGGCTATCCAATATAGAGGCTCATGACGTTTGAGATCGCCAACCACAACCAAACAGATAAAAACCATCTCATGCCATGACACTACGGTAGGACCCCCGTTCGTCGCAACTCTTTCTCCAGATCCTCGAATTCCTTGCTTTCTTGTCAATAGCTTCGGTTGAACCATATACGGTGCTCATTCTGGCCCACTTCACCTCCTTCGTTCTGGTAGAAAAGCTTAAATTTGATTATGCTTAAACCCCAGATGTCCTAAAGAGCCACGCACAGCCGCACTAACTCCTAAGTGGCCATGACGTTTTCCGTCTGTTTTCGGACTACAAGCGTCCCGGGCCTCGATCCTAACCTAATTCGATCTCTCAATTTTGATTCCACGTTCTTGTTCCCGATACTAAGAGGCTCATCGGCCCCATCCGACCCCTCCAGTGACCATCTGATGATCGTCTCAAGAGCACGGAGAGGCGTTGTTTGCAAGCCGTAGGTTCATTATTTTTATGATTCTGTTCTTACCCAGACCCAGTGGGTTTCGAGATGACAGAAACAGTTCTCTACATATAAGAACAGTCCCTTGAAAAGTTTATACCAACATTCAAGCGCCAAGCCTTTCGACTTCTTTTCTTCTTCTTTCGATACGTCTGGTATTCATTCTTTACTGCTATCCAGCTTCTGCTTCCTATCTTTCAAATATTACTTCTCGCTCACTGCCTTTTCAATATCTCCTGAACTTGAAGCCCTTTTTTCAGCACACCTACTTACAGACTCCTCTTATATACACTCAAAATGGGTTCCTCACTTCTCTCCGTCTTGGTATATGGTCTTTCGAGTTTCGCACATGCAACATTCACGAACCCGGAGGCAGGCGATCAATGGTCAGTTGAGCAAGACTAACTTGAAGGTCCGATCAATATGCACTTGGTCCCTGCGGGCGCAAAAGATATTACTGTGGTTATCACGGATATTGCAATCCATGTTTCCAACACCGGCAAAATGAAATGGGTACCGCCAAAGACCATGGATGCTAAAAAGGTTATGTTTATCTCTGAGATCTTCATCATTTATCACCGCCAACGTAAGCTTACTATTCCTTGGCCACTGGGGTAAACGTTAACGTTAACCTATCATAGACAAAATTGACGTCCACAACAACCAAGAAGTTAGCAATCGTGCCAACTACGAAGCTCTCGACTCTTCCAAAGCTTGGTACTGTAAGTTCCATCATCGCCAAGCCCTCCTCCGCCGTTCTTCTCACACCAACCTTGGCGAAGACTGTCTAGACTGCCGCAGCACCAGTCACATCCATTGAAGCAGCAAATACTACCCTGATCAAGCCAACCCTGGCCACAACGAGTACGAAAGCACTCACCCTGCCTGTCATTCTGACGACCACAAGCAGGCCACTGACCTCGGTACTAGCAACCGCCGCTACAACGAAAGTTGCAACTTCCCTGGCTGCTTCCCTGGCTGTTACCAGTGCAGGAATTACCAAAGCAGCAACAACTCCTGCTGCTCTCCGCACAGCCGGTTTGGAAACAAGCGCCGTTCTCACTACCGCCAAAATAATCGCAACTTCCAGCGTCGCAAGCGGCTAATGGAACTTCGATTGTACCTACACCTACCAAAGTCACCGCCTCGGCCGTTGCTGCCACGAAGCCAGCCTTCACTGGTGCGGGTTCACAATTAGGCTCGAATGCATATACATTGGTGTCTGGAGGTCTGGTTGAGTTGCTGGCTGCGATGTTCCAATAAACAGTGCTGTAATTTCCTTTTATGTAAAATGGGAATGTTCGGATTCTGGGAACAAGTTTGAATGATTAGGAGGAGACATGGAGTGGATTTTATTCCCCCCTTTTTGAAGTGTTTTTTTTTTCCTTTTTTAAGGAGACGATCGATTCGTCGTTGTAATTTATGATATGGGGGCCATCAGTTACTTATTTAGCTGAGCTCGGGAAGCATGGTATCCTACACAATAGATTTACTATATTATTACTCTCTTGGCTTTTCGCATTCTCGTTTGATATGAGCGAGGCATTCTTTTCAATGATTTGAGGAATTTGAGGAAATGCGACATTCATCGGCCCAGGTTCTTGGTCGAATGGAAGACGGAAAGTGGATAGATGATATGTAAGGCTTACAGCGATTTTAGTGCGTGTTTAGCCCCAGGGCGGCGCAGTTAAGGTTTCTTGGAATGGATGGGTAAGCACCGAGAGATTTTCCGCCGAGATTTCGGTCGAGCATCAGCCTGGATGTTATTATTCACGTGATGATATCTTTGAAGTCTCTTGCGTGGCTGATTAGTTCGCAAAGTCAGAACTTGTTCTATCCATTTTGCACTTTACTCGTAGCGACGAATTATCTTACTGTAATAACCTATTAGATATTTATATCATATTGTTGTTTTATCATAACTTCTTCAAGGACTGGAGGATCATTTTGCTCTTTTATCGCAAGGATAAGGTTGTTTTTTATTTGCTAGACTATTTGCTTACAGCCACCAAATCTAACGTCAACGCGTTCGAGTCAAGCAAGCCACGTCCGTCACGCCGGAGTTTTCGCCCGAACTTTATCTCCGTAGTCTTGAAAAAATCCAATTCTTCAGCCAATTCGATCATAGTCAAGAAAGTTTGTGTGACTCGACGCCAGGCGGAAAGAATGAATGTCCAGAAATCCGGAGGAGTTAAAAACACCATGCAGCGGATATCGCGCGGGGAATATCCACATTCTTCTACCAAGCGGTAGAAAGTTGCACCGCCAGGATACCATTCATCCGATAGGCCTTTACGGATTTATAATCTGATAAACTCCGTATCTTTTGATCTTACTTCTTCAGGGCTGAGATTGGCGAGTGTTGCCAATCACAAAGAGCCTCAACATTTTTTTTGCTCGTGCCATTTCAGCATGCGTGGCTTCATTGGCTGGCACTTGGTAGCCTTGGGATGTACTTAGAAAATTGGGCAGATATCCTATGTCCGGACCCTGTCCATGGCAACCGCCCGAGATTTTTTTTAAGACTAATATACTAGCTTTGCCGTCCTGCTTACCTCATTTTGGACCTTAATCGGCCGAAAAGCGACGATTTGGGGCGTGCACATGGGACAGCACATCATCGCTGTTGACTGAATTAGCTTACGTCGCTGACAGCTATAGTATAGAGTTATTGGAGTTATGCTCTATTTCTTCGATACAGCCAACCACATCGACAGAAGCTTCTGGATGCCATAATCGCTCGTTCCCATAGAGATGATTACCAATTTTATCACCGGCGGTGTTAAGATTCAGTGGTTGAGAAGTTTCTTGACCCGCAAAATGTGACTGTGTTTCAGCCCTAGGTCAAAGACCGTTTATCATCTCTGCTAGTTTTGGTCCTCCAGGTTTTCTATATCATGACGTTGCTCCCCCTCCAGTAGCTCATTCCTTAAGATTATGCTCCCTGCCTTTCTTTCCCCCAAGACGACTTTGCAACTCTGGATTGCAAGAAGAAACTAGTCGACTGGTTTGAATTCACTTGTCTTTACGTTTTTCTTGCGTACTCCTCGGTTACGTCGACACTTCAAGAGCTCAAGCCCTCTACACGTTCAATAATGGCGGATGATAAGGAAACTAGAGTGATTCCTCAGGATAAAGGGGATAGTGAAGTCGCTCCTTCGATAACTTCGCGGAAAGATTTTCTCTCACCTACAGATGGAGAGAAACCTGCACTTCCTCTTTCCTCCTCAGCATCAGACACAGCAGACGAAATCGATGCCGAGAAAGGAGAAGCAAGTACAGATGTTGATGAAGTACCGCCCCGGGATATTAGTGGTTGGAAATGGGCTGTGGTAGTTGCTGCTATTCTCTCTTCGACTTTCCTCTTCGCTCTCGACAACACAATCGTAGCTGTCGTTCAACCAGCCATTGTTCTACAATTCGACTCGGTTGGAAAGATATCTTGGCTATCGGTAGCTTTCTTGATGGGTGCCGCAGCTACGAATCTTATCTGGGGAAAAGTTTACGGACAATTCAACGGAAAATGGACATATATTCTCTGCGTTTTCCTCTTCGAACTTGGTTCAGCAGTCTGTGGAGCAGCACCATCAATGGATGCCCTTATAATTGGAAGAGCTATCTGCGGTGTGGGTGGTAGCGGAATGTATGTCGGTGTTATGACCTTGCTGGCGGCTACAACCACACTTCACGAAAGACCAATGTATGTTGGAGGAACAGGACTCACTTGGGGTTTGGGAACAGTTCTCGGGCCTATTATTGGAGGAGCCTTCACTGACTCCCCTGCTGGATGGAGATGGTCATTCTATATAAATCTACTGATCGGTGGGGCTTGTGCACCAGTCTATCTCTTCATGCTCCCCAACAAAGATCCCCGCGCAGGAGTTTCCCTCAAAGACCGAGCCCGAGAAATGGACTACGTTGGAAGTATCCTCACAATCGGCGCCTTCGTCTCCGGTGTCATGGCTATCTCCTTCGGCGGCGTAACCTACGACTGGAATTCCGGAAGGATCATCGGATTATTTATCTGTTCAGGTGTTCTCTTCATACTGCTCGGCATTCAACAAGTCTTCACAATTTTCACTTCCGTCTCTAGACGAATTGTCCCAGTTGAATTCTTCAAATCCCGTACAATGCTTATTCTCTTCTGCTGTACATCAGCAGGCGGTACAGCAATGGTCGTTACAATCTACATGCTCCCACTCTTCTTCCAATTCATCCACGACGACAAAGCACTCGAATCAGGAGTTCGTCTCCTCCCCTTCATATTCCTCCTCATCGTAGCCGTTATTGCCAACGGAGCAATCCTCTCTGCATACGGATATTACATGCCATGGTACCTCGTCGGGGGAATCCTCGTCGTTTGCGGTGGCGCCTTAATGTACACTGTTAATTCTAACTCCACTACCGCTTCCATCTACGGTTACTCAATCCTCATCGGTGTCGGAGCTGGATTTTTCGCCCAAGCTTCTTTTTCGGTGGCTCAAGCCGTTGTGGATTTAGATATGGTTCCTTCAGCTATCGGATTCATAACCTGTGCTCAAGTTATCGGTTGCACGATTTCTCTTGCAATTGCTAATTCCGTTTTCCTAAATGGATGTCAGACGAAAATCCAAGAAATCTTACCCAGTGTTTCAAAAGATGTTATTCAAGCGGCTATTGCGGGAGCGGGAAGTGCTTTTGTTAAGGGGTTGGAGGATAGTCAGAGGGTTAGAGTGTTGGCCGCGATTGTGGATAGTATGGGGAAGACTTATGTGCTTGTTTTCGTTGGGGGGGCTTTGGTTACGGTGTTGAGTTTGGGGATGAAGAGGGAGAAGTTGTTTTTGGCGGCTGGGGCTGCGTGAGTGGACTTGGGAGGGGCGTTCCCTTTGTAGGTTGTTTGGATGGGATAGATTGGGGGTGTTGGTAGACGAATATTTGATGGCGTTTAGGAGGGGTTTAATGAGTTGATTTCTCGTCGCTTTGGGTGGGTGGTGGTAGTGGATCATGTAATAGATCATAATTGGATATAGAGAAAATAATACTTTGCACTATTAAACTATAAGCCTTTTATTGCACCTAAGTGTAAAGTGAATGTAGAATCTGCAGATGTATAACTTCACCGGAAGTAAAATAAATGTCGGATTTTTAATTTTTGGATTTTAGAATACTGAGGCGCGTAAGTGTGGGTCGAACGTCCCATTGTGCCTCTGAATGTCCTAAATATGATTATTACTTAAGGGGAATTTACACCTCTGAATATTCTAGAAGTCGCATACTAAAATCGAACACTTGTATCTTCCATAGGGAGATATTGAAGTAAATTATAGTGTGGGTGCGATCCTTTGATCGCGTAGTGAACTTCTACAAAATGAAGGGTGGTGGGGATTAGTAAGATTGAGTAGTTTTCCTTGTCAAAATCATGTCGTTAGCTTTGCTAGTATCCCGCTGCTAGTAATCTCGATGTGTTTCAAAGAAGCAATAATAAGTTATATCGCTGAAGTGTGTCATAAATCCTAGCCATTTAGAAAGGAATATAAGGCAGAATACCAAGAGGCTGCGCTAGAACTTGTTTACGAGTGGCCATAAGGAGCTACGAAGAACTTACTAAGTGAGACTAAATTAAAGATTAGTTGAAACGTCATAGTTTTTCCAATTCTGCTACTTTAGTCGATATATTTAAGATATATATATATCACCCACATTCTTTCCCTCAAAATCTTAGATTCTTTGGTATAATAATGAAGTAATAATAAACAACCCACAACCGAAACCTCTTCAACAAGCATCTTAAGATTTCAAGCTACGAATTCCAACTTAAAATTACAACCTCTATACCAAAGCAACTCATCATCCCAAGCTACAAATGCAACTTTAATTCAAATTAACAAACCCAATCCTCACCAACCCACCTCTCCAACATCGTCCTCCAATACTTCACTCTCTCTCAAAAAACAGTATCAAAATCGGAAAATGGATGCTAGCTGATTCCCTAGCCAAAACATCATCTTTTAGCTGTGGAAAGAGGTGAGGAATGTAAGCATCATTTTGATGTTGGGATGAGGAGGGGGAGGGGTTGTTATTGTGCTGAGTATTTTGGCGAAGAAATGGGGACAAGGAGAAAACTTTATTTGAGGTTGGTTTTCGGTGGATATAATTGTGGTAGTGGGGAATGTCGTGTGGGGTTTTCGAAGAAAGGTGCGTTGAGGGATTGAGGTGGCGCTTAAGTGGTGATCTATTTAGTACTTATAGAGGATTTTTGGATGGGGAGATTAAAGCAAGAATTAATGGATAGTTTATTAACTGATGGAGACTCGCTGAGAATGTTATGTGAGGTTCTATAAGGATGTCTTCCTCGTAGTAGTGTTTTGATAGCGAGGAGAGTCGAGATTTTAGAGGGAAACCGTCAAGTTCAATTAGATACACAAACTTTCATAGAGGGAAATATAAACAGAAGACTTTAACAGAATAATTCCTGCTACCACCTTAGAAGTAAGGAAATTGGAAATAGACTAAGGATGAATGCTAGTCAATCGCAAGAGAAACACAAGGGGTATATTTCATTTCTATGTAAATCTAAAAACCGATCCAAACCTGCCCTTTTGCTCAAATCAAGCCTCATCAATCTTCACTCTTTACAGCTCATCCTTCCTCTTTCTCGGCCCCGTCTTTCCAAACTTCCCTCTTTGCTCTCTCAAATGCGTCAGAAATTCCTGCGCCCATTCAACTTCCCCATTCCTCTCCAAGAAATCCTCGGCGTGTACCTCCCAGCATCCGTCCTCCAACATCCTCAATTTATCAGTTTGACAAATCTTCTTCTCAGTAACTAATCTCCTTTTTGGAAATACACCAAGCTTCGCACCAATATGTTCATCCAGAAAGTTATCTGTGACAAGCTGTGCAACTTTCATTCTTACACCGTCAAACTCTTTTAGTTCGGGATTTTTGAGAAAGATCGCGAGCAATAATTCCATGCCCCCATTTGCTACGAAATTGTCTCTTATTGAAGCCTCGCGAAGAAGATTGCTGATTGCAGTAATTTTTGCTTTTAGAGCAGCGTGATCAGTTTCTTGATCAAGACGATTCCTCAGGATTGTGACGAAGTTTTTGGGCCTCAAGCTCCAAGTTTCTTTCTCTTTGCTCGAAGCGGGGCAGGAAGGATACATGATCGTTTTCCAGTACTTGCCGGCTTCTTTCAGAGCCGTGGGGTTGTTTTGAAGAGAGTTGGCGATAATACTAGCTGCTCTTTTGTCTCTGCCGTTTTCACTCGCAGGGAACTTTTCAGAGGATGAACCAAGAAGAAGACAGATTAGTTTATCGAGAACTGGACCATCTTTGGAGATTTCAAGACCGTAGTATATGTCGTGTGAGAGCTCCTTGAGATCGTTTAATGCGGTATCGAGAGTTTGTGGGTTGGTGGACATTTTTATTGCAACCAATGATTTTTGGAATGTTCCGAAGTCGTCGCTAGTGGGGGGAGGTTGGGGGATTGCGCCAGCGGAATCATAGGTTGGTGCGTTTGCGGGGATATGAGGCTCTTCTGACGATGCTTTTCTTTCAGGTTGGTCGACTATGAGAACTGATTGTTCCGTTGGCAAATCCATGGTTGCGTCTATTCCGTCCTTTCCTTCCATGGGGATATTGAGCCGTGCTTCCCTTTCCCCTGTATAGATATTCAATCGAACGTGTAGACCTGATGGGATATCTTGCCCTTCTCGAATAATTTGGAAGTCTTTCGTGGGAACTAGGACTCGTGGGTAGCAATCTGTTGCATCTGTTGGGGAGCATATCAAATCTGGGCTTGCGGATGGTGATTCTGCTGGTATCGAATCTGAGAGGGCGATTGTAGGCAATATCAAGCAGGCAAAGCCCAATAGAGCATGCCGCGAGAAAGAAACCATTGTCTTTGTTGAAGAAGATGTATGGATCAAATTGTTGTTTAAATGCCTTCGAAACGGCCACGTTATATTCTGATCAGGCAGTCAGGATATCAAGGACACGTTGTGTTCTCCGCTTTAGTCTCCTCAACAGCCTTCGTTGTCTAGCTGCTCTCTCAGCCTCGGCTTGTGCTTTAAAGAAGGTTGCAATATCGAATGGCGTTGATTTCCCCTCCTTCTGCGCCTGTTGTTCAATTTCCCAGGCTTCGACAATTTTTGGATAGGTATATTGCATGTACGTCGTTTTTGTCTCCCAAGATGATCGCAGAATTGAGCAATTCGTCCACTTAACTAACACCCAAGTGTCTTTGTTGGGTCCGGGATCGAATTCTGCGACTATCTTCTCTGGTTCGTGGTCTTCGCCGTCGTCGGTTCCTAAGGATGCTAGTGATTCAGTGTCCGTGTCTGATTCGTAATCTGAGTCAGTCTCAGGATAGAAGGCGTTGGATGGGGCAGTGGTCGCCATTTTGTGAAGGACAAGTGTCAGGATTATACACTCCCTGAAGTAATCGAAGGCGAAGCACTAGCGTTTGTTTTAGCGACAGGGGGTAAGGCACTCTTTGCCATCATAATAGGTGAAGGATAGGCAATTTTAACTTTCATATTTACGAGGCTCATCATTACTTATGGCTTAAAAATGCACAGAAGTTACTACATGATCGTTTTTAAGGGGCTACTTTGGCAACGGACCCTGGCGATGTGAATTGGAACCCCACCATGCGGCAGAATATCTGTCATTTCCGAATCTGTCACCGCCCTGATGAAGAATGACTAAGCACTTCCTCTCTCCGACGTCTAATGTTGCATAAACTGGGGTCTCAGCAATACCTCGCCGCTAATCTAAATAAAATTTTAGTTCAAAGTCTTGATACTATTCTAGACGCTCCCACCTTTCCAAGGCAGTGAAGGTATGAACATGAATGCCAAGTAGTCGAGTCAGTTACTAATCACAGAGTGTAAGTTCTATCTTGCCAACAACCTCCTCTACGGGCTTTATTGACTAATTCCCATGTCCTTCATCCTGAAAAAGGCCGCTCTATTCAATTAAGCATCTTCCTTCAGAAAGACACTGTATTGGTTTACTTGACGTGATGGCTTGTCAATCCAACTGCTGTGGGCCAGCTAAGGTTCCAACAATCGACGACCGGGGCACAGTATCTCCCAGGAATGTTCCTACAGCGATGAATGAAACAAATAATTATTTTAACATGAAGGCTAGTGAGGATTTTGGAGCTAAACAGGAAGAACAGAAAGAGCCTGGGGGAGT
This sequence comes from Neobulgaria alba, assembly GCA_003988965.1. Classification (NCBI taxonomy): domain Eukaryota; kingdom Fungi; phylum Ascomycota; class Leotiomycetes; order Helotiales; family Gelatinodiscaceae; genus Neobulgaria; species Neobulgaria alba. Next base: position 19,216 of record QYAM01000041.1, read on the forward strand.
GATAACTGGGTGCGGAGATTCTTGCTGCGAACTAGAGAAAGCCGACTCGGATGACTGCTGCTCGAAATATCACCGACCTGAAGCTAGAGAGGAGGCCGTGGATGTCGAGTTATGCAATGACACTTGTTGTGGAAATGGGATTAAAGCCGAGGAACTAATTCCAGCTGCTTGTTGCAAAAACTCCTGTTGTGGCGACACCTCCCAGGCAATCCAGAATATCGCACCCGCAGTACCCGAGCCTATGAATATCACTGATAACAAACAAGTCTCTACCCAAGCCTCCACGAAGAGTTGCTGCTTAGAAGAAACAAATTCTCCGATCTCAAGCGACCTTAGTAACAATTCATGCTGCAATCAGAATTCTAATGAGTCAGTTATGGAATTAAGCTATGACAAGAGCGAAGGGCGGTCTAGACAAGATGAAGACTGCAACAAAGGCTGTTGTTCATCTACCATACTTCCTGTCACCGAGGATCCTGACAGACCAAGCTGTTGCAAGGGCAAGCCTTCGCCATGTTGCGACGAGTCTTGCCTAGAACGTATTGCCCTGCGCAGCTGTGAAAACAATGATGATTCTTTTCCGGAATGTCAAAAGAGAAAAGAAGGAAGGCCGTGTAATCAACATAAGCGTGCTGCTCGTGATACCTACGCATTTAAGCTTGAGGCTCTGGGATGCATTTGCCGGGCCTTATTGGCCGTTGGGCAGCAGTCTTGTTGTCTACCAACGAAACGCAACTTTCCCGAAAAGAAAGGGTGCTCAAGAAATATATCAAGCCATTCTCAGCGCTCATATATCTCAGTCGACTCTTGCTGTGCGACTGGAAGAACTTCAGAAGAAGCGTTGAAGCGGAGATCAAGGTCGAAGAAAGATTGCTGCTCTCCAAAAACAGGTAGTGTCGCTACACTTGACCACTGCTGCACCCCTATTCCAATTGAGCCCATGAAAGAAGCATCGCATACTTTCATAGAGATCTCGGATCTTGAGAAAAGAGGCTCGGGCAAGGAACATATAATTCTCAGTATTTCTGGGATGACGTGTACAGGTTGTGAGACGAAGCTCAAGAGAACTCTTATTCCTTTGACGTCGGTCTCTAACCTCAAAACGAGCTTGATTCTCTCCCGAGCTGAGTTTGATCTCGACCTTGGCACTCAATCTCTCGACGAAGTAATCAAACATCTACAACGGACGACAGAGTTCAAGGTTGAGAGAATCACTAACCAGAGAGTGAGCATCGATATTATCCCCGATGTCGATTTGGCTACTTTCATTGAGCAGTCCTGGCCGGAAGGAGTTACAGACATGTCAGAAGTCGACAAAACAAAGATTCGCGTCTCTTTTGATCCAAAGATGATTGGAGCTAGGGATCTCATTCACAAGGGATGGGGCACACCTGTTAAGCTAGCTGCTCCCAGAGCCGACCCGACCTTGGAGGTAGGAAGTAAACATGTTCGAAACCTCATGTATATGACACTTCTATCTATCGCCCTTACTATTCCTGTACTTGTATTGGCTTGGGCTCCAATTCCTGGGAGGGAAATTACATATGGTTCCATCTCTCTTGTCCTTGCTACCCTCATTCAATTTGGGATAGGGGGCCCATTTTACCTTAACGCCTTGAAGGCTTTAGTGTTTTCTGGTGTCATCGAGATGGATTTGCTGGTCGTACTTAGTACGACCGCAGCTTACATCTTCTCCTGTGTTTCATTCGGATATCTAGTTTTAGGCCATCCTCTCTCCACAAGAGAGTTCTTCGAAACTAGTACTTTGCTATTGACCTTGATTATGGTTGGTCGATATGTTGCTGCTATTGCAAGACAAAAAGCTATGGAGTCTATCTCGATCCGCTCACTCCAAACTCCAACTGCAATCATTGTCGACCAGAAAGCCGTCACAGAACTAGAGATCGATGTTCGTCTTCTTCAATATGGGGATATCTTCAAGGTTGTTCCAGATTCGCGGATCGCAACTGATGGCACAGTCATATCTGGAACATCTGAGGTCGACGAGTCTATGATCACTGGCGAATCAAGTCTCGTTGAGAAGCAGGTCAAATCTAGTGTCGCCGCGGGATCGATTAATGCATCTGGCACTCTTATTGTACGCTTGACTCGTCTTCCAAGCGAAAACACCATCAGCACCATTGCAGACTTAGTGGATCGAGCGAAACTATCCAAGCCTAAGATCCAGGATACTGCGGATCGAGTTGCAAGCTGGTTTGTACCTGTCATCGTGGTTCTTACAATTCTCACTTTCGTTACTTGGATCGGAATTGGTATTGGTATCCAGAAAAAGTCTGGCTCCGAGGCTACCATCAACGCTATTACGTATGCTATCACGGTTTTAATTATATCCTGCCCATGCGCTATCGGTCTCGCTGTTCCTATGGTTATTGTAATTGCAAGTGGCGTTGCTGCTGAACGAGGAGTGGTATTTAAGTCTGCGCATAGTATTGAGGTTGCTCACAAGACGGACCATGTTGTTTTCGATAAGACGGGGACACTAACCGAGGGGAAGCTCGCTGTAGTCGAAGCGAAGTACTTTGGTATGGACCGGAAAGCTAATGCATCGCTGCTTTTCGGCCTTCTACGCAGTATCAAACATCCAGTTTCACTTGCTGTTCACACATACCTTGCTGAAAATGGAGTATCCGCCTCTTTAATCTCGGATATTAAATCTCTCCCAGGCAAAGGCATTGAAGGTATCGCGCCATCAGGGTCCATACTTCGGGCAGGAAATTCTCGATGGCTTAATTTTTCTTCACATCCACAAATTCAGTCAAGTCTTAGCAAAGGATACACAACTTTCTGCTTCACAATAAATGGGGATTTATCCGCCGTCTTTTCTCTCCGGGATTCTGTTCGGTCCGATGCTGCTTCGACCATTGAAATGCTCCGCAAGCGTGGTATCAAGATACATTTACTTTCTGGTGATGATGATGGGCCTGTGCAGAGAGTGGGAAGGGGACTCAATATCCTATCGAGCAACATACGCTCTCGCTGCTCTCCGGCCGAGAAACAAGCTTACATCCAGAACCTACTTGACATCCATATTACGAAAGGGCAAATTTTCAACCTTGTCAGCCGCACCACCAAACCAACAGCAATCTTCATAGGCGACGGAACAAATGATGCACCAGCCCTCGCCCTCTCCACAGTCGGCATCCACATCCCCCCCTCAGTCGAGAATACTCTCTTCTCAAGCATCTCCCAATCAGCATCTAACGTCGTTTTCCTCTCTCCTCGTTTATCCAATCTCACTACGCTTCTTCGGGTGAGTGATAAGGCGATTGGTAGAATTGGGTTTAACTTCTTCTGGAGCTTTGTTTATAATCTTTTTGCGATATTGATTGGAGCGGGTGTTTTGAAGGCCGTTGGTGTTAGAATTCCGCCTCAGTATGCAGGGTTGGGGGAGTTGGTTAGTGTGCTGCCTGTTGTTGGGGCGGCGGTGGCTTTGAAGTGGGAGAGGATTTGATGGAGAGGTTAGGTAGGGGCTAGTAGTGGGGATGGGATTTGTGTAGGCATTTTGAGATGCTCAAGGGGTTTCCTAAGTTTTGTTAAGTGTTTATGTTGTGGAATCGTGGTTGTTTTATATTCCTTTTAAGTCAATATAATCAAGCGGATTAAGTTTTTGGGGACTTCAATTATAAGCTAGCCACTCCTTATCATACTTAGCTTGATCAATAAAATCGTATAGTCCTTGCCAACAACGAGAGCTGGGAATCATTAATTTGATCCAACAACCTAACTTAAGCCGAGAAGATGACTTCCATTTAAGATGAGGTTGATAATATTCTCAACTTCTTTTGGAGTCAGATGTCATGGCGAAGGTTTTGATTGTGTAAAAATTTCTTATTCGAAGACAATAGACAATGCGATATTTGACAACTTTAGGTAAATCCCATCTAACTTTACCATACTAGGAACCAACCAATCATAAACTCTCTGTTCTGCCCCTCCAATCTTCCACATCTGCCACCGCCCCAAGTGCTGACTAATTGACCCCAGATCATCATTAACCTCACAACAAGAACCCGAAGCCATGTCAGTCAATTAAAACCACGATGCTCTCCCTCCGGCGAACCGCAGTGAAATCTGCAGGACGCATATCCAAAACCGGCGCCGTTAGCACCAAACGCTACTCCTCCACCGAACACGGTACAACTGACCATGGCGCCCATCATTCCGAGCATTCTCATGACCACCATCACTCTTCACCCCCAAAGCCGGAATCTCTAGGAGTTCGTCTACTCCCCATACTTCTTCAATCCAGCTCAGACTAATCATTTCCTCATCAAACAGACAGCCTTCTTCCTCGCCTTAGGAGCAGTTCCGCTTTCAATCGGAGTATACACATACTCTCAGCCCGGGAAGGAGGGTAAAAATCCATTGACGAAGATTGTGGAGAGTTATAGTGATTATAGGGAGAAATGGGAGGCAAGGACTCAGTTGCATACTGCGGCGATTGAACGGGCGGCTTTTGATAGGAATTTATATCAGAGTACGCCAGGGACTAAACATATTGATTTGAAATTCCCAGAGTAGGTTTCCCTCTTTGGTTATTGCTTGGAGATTTTATGAGCTATTGTTACATTGGATTTGGTATTAGTAGTGAGGCTGGGGACAGAGGGGATAGGTTCAGGATTCATTTGGAAATTGTGAATCTGGGCTAATTTGTATACAGGATTTTCAATACTGGATCCCCTTTTAATGTTCATGCTGGACAGGGAGCAAGGAATATGGATCAATTGGTTGCACATTATCAGAAGGCGAATCAGGATGAGGAGGCAAGGAAGCTGAGTGCTATGCAGAAGAAAGACGAATAAATGGAATACGATGGGATGGGATGGAGAATGGTTTGATGGCTGTACATACGACATACAACAAAGCCTTCTTATCTAGGCTAATTCAATATCGTATTGTCTAGTGATCGTGTAAGAAGAATTAGTAGGTTTAAAGCCTACTACCATTACTTAATCGTTTAACGAGGTGCCCGACTTCGCCTAAAATAGCCTTCTCCCTGACCATTTATTTTTAACTTGCATTTGAGCTAAAACTAATGAGTTTTAGGAAGAATCAATGTTATCGGAGTATTTCATGGGTCTGCGGCGCAAGTGTGGGTGGCAGGCTATACTATAGGCCACAATGCAAATCGTACGACATCCTCACCGTTTGATGCACAGAAGCGGATGGGCAGCCTTGAAATGGCTCACTACAAAAAGCCTCTTTCCAAGCTTCTATCAAGTTAGTATAGATCTTGCAACAACTCTAGAGACCTGTTATCGTCTGAGAAGAGGCCGTACCTTAATTTGAGCTGCTATGGATTCGGTTGTTGAGAGGCTCGCCTCGGGGGCACCAGCATTGTCTCTCGGAGTGTCTTTAGGAAATCCACATTTTGATTTCTCTCTGATTAAAGTCCAAGCACCGCAGGAATACAATCGTTTGGCACTAACAATCTCCTCAAAGAGAAAATCTGACGCTGAAGATGGGGCACTACACAGAACAGCTAGGAGATTAGGAGCCTTGTTCGAAGGCACACTCCCCTCTACACCAGTACTATTTAGAGCTTATGGAAAGAGAGTCTCTGAGATATCTTTAGCAGCCGCCGTCAATCCCAGGCCCTCCGATAAGAGCAACATATTCGCTAGCCATCTTGGACTTGATACTGCTAGTATATGGGCTGCAGCAACCTCGGGCGCTGGAGCTATTGCAGTCCATTTACTTGCTTGTATGCTTGCAAGAAATTTTACCAACTCTGAAGCCATCTCAGTCTGAGTTGAAATCGTGGAAAAACAAAAGGAACATATCATCCAAGAACGAGAAAATGATATGTTTCCCGAGAAACACGACTTTTTATTTTTCGCAACCCGACAAGAGATCTCACGGTCTGATCTTGCGAATTTAGATGCTAGCGCACGTGCCTGGATACAAAGTGCAGACGGAGCCAAAGAATGCCAGCATAAACAAATGATGCTTATTCTTAATAACGCAAGCATACCGGTTAATGAAGAATGTACCACCTACAAGAGTGTCATGAAGGCTTGGAGCGCAGCTTTGAATGCTATGGAGAACCTCCTCAAAGGCATGCCCCAACGAGTCCAAGACGGCGCGGCACTGCTTGGTATATCTTCTTGGCACATGTATCCAGACATCCACCTGTCTAGCAACACCACAGTTGAAATCAAGCAAAAGGACCCTCTTTTTGAGAGTACAGCACTTCTAACCCTGGGGCTTGAAGTCGTCAACGGGTCCGACAAAAGTGTATCTTGGTCTTTGCCTCTTGCCCGGTTGCAATACTATGGTGATCCTGTACAAGCCTCTCGATCTACCGGACCCGATAATACGCGAATTACTCCTGATCAATTTTCTTATGTGGTCTTGGGTTGTCTTTTCGAGTCCTGGGGCTCTTTTGGTCATGATCCTCAAGCCGCTTTGTCCTGGCTCGATAAAATTATGGCCCTTATTAGGGTGCCATTGAGTGTTGAAACAGCCAATTGTAGATCCGGGGACCACGAATTATTTTGGCTTGAATATCTCGATTCCGCAGCTCAGAAACTTGTAAAATGTGAGGGTTTAGACAAGCAAATTGATGGCAATTAGTCTCCCTTGGCCGTCGGAGATCCACCTTCTTATACCCACCAATTCAACATCCAATCCCTTTATTTGGTATCTCGCACTTGTCATATCTCATATCTTTTTTGAAAGAGGACGAGGTTCGACTGAGGCTACTTCGAAAGTTTGCCGCTCGCTTAAACTTGGAAGACAAATTATACATCATCCGATATCAACCATCAAGAGGCCCATTTGCTCACGAATATGCTTCGGTCCAACTTAAGAAAGACCGCTTAATAACAACAAGCAGTAGGGCAGACATGGATTTAAAGTATATTCGTTGGCTTCCCCTTCGCTATAATGATTTGGAGGAGTTGTGTCGAGAGGATAGCCCTACATTTCGGAGGACATCTCCAATCTGGAACAGGCATGACTACCTAACACAGAGAGGGGAGCTCTGTTTCCCCAGCCCCGACACCACGGGAATGGATAAATCCTGGCCTGTTCTGTACCGTAGATCTAAGACCAAGGACGATTTCATTACCGCAGCAAGGAAATTACTCCAAAAGTGGGCCGGAGACGATAGGTCCTTGCTTGTATGTCAGCCAACCTTTGTTACAGGGGCCGAATCTGCTGCAATATGTCGAACGACTTTCTTTCAGTCTCACTTCACAGGGAGACTCACTCCCGAGGATTTGGATGGTTTCTTGGCCTCTGAAAACATAGAAGTTACAAGTGTCCTCGAACATGTTCTTAGCAACGGGAAAATATCAGCAGACTTTCGGCCACTCAAAGCATGTGCTGCTATGTCTAATATATACAAAAACCTTACTGGAGCGACAGTCTCTACCTTGGTACTATCACAAGGTCTCTCTGAATCCAAATGGGTAAGTAATTCAAGCATGCTAATGCCAAAACTCAAAATGCAGCAAGCTTTTGCCTGTGTTTCCATGTTCGAGACTGGAGCTTGCAATCTGGATCCAGCTGTTCTAGAAGAAGTATTTGCAATTTCCTCCGGCAATTCGCTTTACGTTACGAAAGAATACTTAGTCGACCCATATGACAAGCCAGACTCAACAGACATCAGACGAATAGTTGGAAATATAGGACGCCCCGGTCTTTCGCTCCTCGTACCTCCACCCAAACCGAAAATCCGAAGTGCAGATCTTGGGAGCTGGAAACAGATTAATCATTTCCCATTCGATGGGTCAGCTCAAGACTGCTTCCAAACCACTTCAATTCATCTTTCCTTCTCCAACTACGAAATGCCTCTATGGGATCCCGAGATCCAACGCCATACTATCGATAGACCCATCAATCTGGTCGAGTCACTTGTCTCAGTATATGACCGGGGCAAATGGATCGCGGATCTTGACATCCTCAAAGCTCTTAACCGATACACCTTTCGACAACGTTGTTATTCCAACATCCCCGGAGAAGCATATCAGGCATCTTGTGCGGGAAGGGCACATACAACCTTTTCAGATGTATCTAAGTATTGCCCACGACTCAAATCAACAAGCATTGAGAATTGGGAGGAATTATTAGATCTACCTGGTCGCGGGACAATTGTCGTTCGCGCCCATAAGAACTGGTTGGCTAGACTTGCTTTATCAGCCGTTTGTAGAAGCTTGGGGCTCGAAATAATTATACTTGGGGATGAGCCTTGTTGGCGATGCTGCGCACGCTATACACTTCAAAGTTTCCCAGAGGAGGAAAGCTTTGAGATTCAGGAAACGGATGAGGTAAGGGGGGAGTCTATAGATCTGGATGAGGTGCCTTCAAAGATTGGTTTCGATGATGGGAATAAAAGCTCAACAAATGAGAGCGAGGAAAGCCACGGCATTAGCGACGGTTACGGGGAAGAAAATGGCATAATTGAGGATCCGGACCCGAGAGAAATGCTTAACTTCATGATTGATTCTACTGATAGCGACGAGGATAGTGATAGTGATCATAATAACGAAGCCTATGAACTTAGATATCAAACTAGCTTATTGCAAGTAAGGCAAAGCAATAGAAGGGTAGCCATTATTTACTAGTAGCAGGATGTAGTAAGGATATTTCTCATAAAAGATCTGTTTTAGGAGATAGGCTTATTGTGAAGTAGGGAGTTTTTAAACTTTTTTTTGGCTTCCATCTTTAGTGGAATTCTAGCAGTAACTAATTGCACAAACTATGAAGTTTGCTACCTTGTTTATGAAGTGACGATTCCCTCTGGTTTGGTTAGTAGAAATTATGAGTTAGGAGTTATTTGACACTATTTAATTACTCGGGGCACCTTTCCTCCTACTGCATAACTACATCGTATCTAAACCTAATGTGATATCTCGTATAAAATTAGACCCAGTATCTACAAGGCCTTCTATCCTGTATAAGAGTACGAGAGGAGTAACGAGAACTAGAGTATACTAATGCCGCTGCCGACGCTGCCGATCCAGGTATATTACATGAATAAGAAGAACAGCCGCATCCTATAATATAACGCATAGTACACTACAGAACTATAGGATACTGTTGGGTGTAACGTCCAACGTATTGAGTGATAGCGACACTTACTTTAGTCTTGTAATATAAGACTTTATGAAAGGGATATTGCTCTCGTTGAATTTTCGAGACGGACATTCAGGTAGGCAAAATAGAAATGCGGAGGGCTTGAGATCAAACAATGCACTCTCTTCACTGATAGATATTTTATAAAGTAGTTTTTTGGTATTTATTTTCTATTCGCTATCAGTAACTAATTGATAATATGTACCAAGAATGAGCAACACTAATTTTACTAGTCTTAGTCCCATCTCGCTGTTGAATGGTCTATCAGTAAACTAATCGATCGAAACCAAGAATACACTCGAATATCATGCAAGCAAGGACGCCCTCAATGCTGATAGTCCAAACGCCATATCGCTAAAGTGACAATGCTCTCTGACATGTTGACCCAGTTTAGCCCTCCATATTGGTGTCAATACTTGATTTCTTGCCTCCCTATCCTTTCCACGCCCTCCCCGAACAAAATGCCATCCTCATGTCCACCAATAACGCCAGTCTAAAATATCAAATTACCGTCTCTTCCTTGCCATAGCGATCAGTCTCCTCTTCTTCTCTTCCTTCTCGCGTTTGAGACGGTTTTCTTCGGCCAAAGCCTCTGCGTCTTCCTTACGAGCAATTCGAGATGCCTGTTCCTCCTCCTCATCTACTTCGAACGCAGCAGCTTCCATATCAGAAGAGGCGTCGGAGTAATAATCCTCCTCCTCTTCATCATCGCTGACATTTTTGTAGCTAGCTCCTCTTCGCTCCTCGCGGGTCCTCTCGTATCTCGAGGCAGAGCCAGAAGATGAAGATCTGAGCGGCGCGCTTGAACCTCCAGGTCGGGGTCGTGCTGTGCCGGTATAGCCTGTTGTAGCTGTCGCCGCCTTCTTTATTTTCTTCTCTGGCGTTGGTTCTTTGGTTGCCTTTGTCTTATTTTCTCTACCACCAGTCCTTCCATCACGAATCGGGACTTGACCAGGTTTTTGAAATTTGCTATTTGGTCCTAGGTTTTTCTCTAGGATTTGAGACTTCTGGGACCTCATCGCTTCTCTCTCTCGCTTATTTGGCAACTTTTCGATCCGCTTGTGTTGGATCTTACCAATCTGCAGATTTTTAGCCTGCTGTGTTTGCCCTCGCGCCATGATTTCTGCGAACGATCCCTTCTTGGGAGGGGCCTTCGAGGCATCGGGGATGTGAGGTGGTAGCCCAGGATGAGGCTTTTTGACTGTCGAAGTCATTGTGCTAGTGCTCGAACCTGATGTACGACCATTCCCGTTCTGACTAAACTTCATGGCCGCCATCGAGGGAGACACTGCAGATCGATTGGTGCTTGGATTTATAGGTTTGGATATGTTCGCCGCAGGAGAAGCTGTCCTCTGTAACTTGTCAACAGGTCTGCGGAGCGTTTCGTCTGCTTTGCGCTTTGGCAAAACATTTACTGGGCGAGCTGTTGTCGTAGGACTGGGCTCGCCAGTAATTTGGGCGAGAAGGTCACCGATCTATAGCAGTCTGTTAGTAAAATTTGCAAGTCCAAGGAGCGATGGGTAAACCTACAGGCATTGTTGTGGCGTGGATGAGTGACGCAGAGAGACTTTGGAGAGCAGACAATCAGCAACTGGGGGAGGTCGATTGCGTGACGGTTACACGATACCATCTAGAAGCCTTGTCGGAGTCGTGGATGGTGATATGGTTCAGGATGCGATCATGTAGTTGATCGTGAATGGCGCCTCCGGTTTTATGTTATTTGGGAATTGGGGAAAGTGAATTCTAGATAGAAAGAAGGGCAAGGATTGATGGTCACGTGTCTAGCCGTTTCCGAAAGTGGCAAAGCGGATCGAGACAACAAATATATCCTCAAATTCACACCGCCAGTCAAGTAGAGTTCTTCGGAGCTTATAATATCTAACCCACCCAAATATTTTTGGTTGAATGGATCTCACCTTACATTCCCCTACAACCTTCAGATTGATCCCATCGTGGCGAGAATGACTTAGCAAAATTTTGTTCACAGGATAGTCATAATCTTCTCTAGCTGCAACAAAATCATAATACAACGTTTTGTGAATCCCGAAGCTTTTTCTCCACTGCGAGTTATAACGAAGAGTGGATCCTAACATCTGAACAGTGATCCGGGGTAGATACTGAGGGGTGCGCTCGAAACAGTATATGTGAAACGTACCCAGCTAATGGTCGTCTGTCTTACTTACTTCTAATGTCGGTCTCCACTTGCACTATTGCGGCTTTAAGCATATCTCCTAGAAATGTGGCTGTTTTGCAGGTGCTATTGTCAGTTCAAGTATAAATTAGTGTGTTCCAGTGCCACTACCTAAGACTAACTTGAGGTAGGTAGTCTAGACTACAAAAATTGTAAACATTTCTTCCCCTGCACACGCAATAATATTTTCTTTCACCAAATTATAATGTGTTCCCAGATAATGATCCTGGCAAATTTATCCTCGTAACTATTAACACAAAAGAACAAGCCCCCGCAGTCTTATACCCCACGGGATCGTAAACTCTACAACATGGTTTCTCGCGCAAGACATGTTGTCTTTTTCATGAAGCATTTTCGACGGAACTGGAGGAGAGACTCTGATATGAGAATATAACTTCTGACTAGTTCCTCCCATATATTGCAATTAGAACTTGTTTTAGGTCATGGAAATATCCCGTCGCAGAGAGGGAGGCGAGGCGGCAAGCAGAACTCTATGCTTTCGCGAGGGAAGGCAAAAAAGACAATAACTAGGAGTTGATGCCTCAAAATCACTAAAAACAACCTAAACTGGAGAGGGGGGCCCTGCGCTTTCTAGGGATGCATTCATGGAAATTATGTTGGGAATTAGGGAGAAATTTGTTGATGTAATTATTTCCATTCGGTTTCTCTGGAATGCTGGAGAAGAAGTCTTTTTTCGATGTGGTGATCAGGCAATCTATATACAGCTGCACTTTCGTAGATCTTAGCTGGACATCCCAAATTTTTTTTGAAAACGACAAGCCTGCACAGCCATCTATAGCAAGAAATCGATATTCAGAAATTTATTTGAGGTTGGCTTGTCCCGCAAAGAATTTCTGGAATATATTTTGTCTGGGGTTTCTACCCATCAATCAGATGCAGGCATCACTGCACGCCATCAAGAGTCTAATCGCTTTTCCATACTACAGCAATTCGTGCATAATTGCTTTTAGTTTCAGGGCTACAGCGCCGCTTCCAGAGTTCCCCAATTCGTCCTATCAGGTATATTTTTATTCCCTATACATGATATCTTCAAGGCGCGATCCATTGGGCTCATTCATTCGTGAGAGCGGCTCTTGGCCGAAGTTTTATTTGTTTTGAGGTTTCACTTCGCTTTTGACGCCTGGTTGGCAGCTTCTCTCCGTGTTGCTATCGGACCAGTACCATTAGCTTTGCCTCGAAAGAAAGAATATGGAGAACTCACCATCTTCTAAAAGAGCGGTATCTACAGCATTCCCTGGCAGGTGTACATATCTAACTACACTACCTCTTATGAAAACGTTCTTGACCGAAGACTGCAAACCAGTTAGCACAATCCCTCAACCCACAACGCACTCTCCATCTTAGCCTACGCCTGGTATACTGACAAGATGAGGGTACTTGAGCTCCTCCACCACAGATATATCGTCCAATTTGATGTTGAGATATTGGTCGACTGATTTTAACGTGCCGCGGATTTGGATATCGTTCTTGAGCTCGACGGTGACTTCATGGTCGACCAATGTCTTGAAGAAACTGTGGGTGGAGGCTTATATTAGCAATGTATTCTTGGATTACTTGGGAGGGCTGTAGCAGTATTATCATACCTGAAGAAGAGCATTCTGGCGAGAAAGAGTGGATATGAATGCGCACCCGTTGAAGTTTGGGCAATCTGAATGGTTTCTTGTGGTGTTGACGATGGATGTCGTTGGCGGGGTTGATGCCTTGCGGACAAGGCACGGACTTTGGATGCCTTCAGAATCAACTCTTTTCATCTCTAGCACATCTCACCTTAACCTCCCAAAAATATCACTAGTGATGCCATCAATCATGCATTATCAAATGGGAATTGCTTGTCAATGTGCTAGCTCCAGTGCACACCCTCTTGTCGACATTGAGAATAATGTCCTGTGAAAGATCCCTTTACCGCCATTTCACCTCAGAACGGTTAGACTAGGCTCACAAAATGGGAGCATCGCAGGCTACAAAAAGCGATTCGGTGAGCTAGTTGAAGAACTCTATCGGCCAAGCCTGAAAACAACTATCTTTAATAATTGTGTAGGGAAAATATCATTATTAATTTCTGCTATATTGTGCAGCATTTGGAAGACACGTTGGTTAAGGTTTGTAGCAGATATTTCAGAAGTTTCTAGCTGAAATCTTGAGGTATCTATCTATAAAACAAGTTTCATTTTCAACTTATCTGCCTTCACAATCTCATCTTTCTTCGCCACCAACTCTTCCAAGTCCCAAGTAACATTGATATACCTCCCTGCAAGCCATTCTCTCCTCTCTCGCACTAGGAAAACGATAGAATCGCCGGCCAAAGGAGCAGTGTCAACAAAGACTATTCAAATCAGTAAATATCTCCTTAGGGGTAGAACAGCAATTTACCTTCTCTCAGCCCATCCCGTATTCCAGCCTCACCACCAACAATATCCGTAATAATATTTCCAGGATGAATGCAAAACCCAACCACCCCTTGATCTCCGTATTCGGCACTCACGAATTCCATCAACCTCAAAACAGCCAATTTACTGATCTGATAAGAACTCCTTCCAGGAGTAACAAGTTGTGAACCAACACTACTTGTCGTCATAATAGTTTTATCTCCTCCCTTCAGCATTAAAGGTAACAACGCTCTTGCAACCAAATAAGGCCCTTTCAGATTAACGGCCACAATGTCCCACCAATGATCAGGCTCACTATCCGCAATCCTGTTCATATCGCCTAAAACTCCGGCATTCAAAATTAGGATGTCAAGATTTCCGAACTCCTTCTCTACGATTTTAGCAGCTTCTTCGGTGGAAGACTGAGATGTGACATCGAGTTTCACGGCTAGGATCTGTGGTTCTTGACGACCTGCTTTTGCTGCAGCAGTGAGGAGGATTGGCTTGATGGATGAGAGGTCTGACCGCGCTGCTATTGCGATTTTTGAGGCTCCGGCTTGAGCGAAGGAGATTGCTGTGGCAAGGCCGATACCACGAGATGCTCCAGCTATCAAAACTGATTTGTTGATAGGTTTGGAGGTGAGAGGTGAAATGAATGGGTAGGTAACGCTGTGGACTTTGGTTGTGAAATCATAATCACCTGAGGAAATTTAGCACTTGAGATCACTTTTAATTTAAGATGCTTTACTTACCAGGACCCTCAAGAGGGTTAGGGGTTCCTTTTTGAGGAGGCATGTCGTCGAAATGTATGTCACGGGGTAATATTCTATTGTATCTGTGTTATTAAGCTGTGAAAATTTAAAAATAATGAATGCCGAAGATTTGTCGATCACTGAGAGATAAATACAAAAGCGTTACAAGCCTCTTAAGAGATTGCGAGGTAGCAGGTGAGAGGGGGCACCAGTCCTCGCCTTCCATATTTAACGGGATCTGATGCCTCGGCAGGCATGCTTAATCCCTCCAATAGCTTGATTTGTGGTTATATCCAAGCATTAACACCTCTAGGCGGTGCAGTGAGTATCAGTTGAGTTCTTTAACTCCGTTGAGTTGTGTGTTGCATGCCACTTAAACTTCCCCACCGATAAATTATAGGTCATTCGGGTGTTAGTTGATAACTCCGAGAACTCGGCATCACTCGGCATCGGTTTGATAGATTTTAGAAGTTACTTCCGAAACCGTCGGCCTTTGGTTGCTTAAAGCCTAATTGGCAAAACTTTAATTCGCCAGCGGCTGTCGAACAGTGTCTTGAGAATGGGGCCAAGCAGGAGAGTGGTGGGGATTGATGGAGAGAATCGTGGATTCGACTTGAGGTGCCCAGAGACACCCGTATTAAATGGTAAGTTTTGCATCACCATACCCAGGCACCTTCCTCAGACTCTCCGGAACCTAGGCACTCCCGTTGTGGACTCGGTATCTTATTGACTGTTTATAAGATCGGATGTAGGCATATCCCGAACTTCCTGGCTACAACCCGCGAATTTCTGCTAACACACAAATTTTCATCAGTCATAAAGCATTCCAAGCTGGCCTTGGACCTCAAGAAAAGCCAATAATTGTGATTCAATATCGTCATCCGTGTAAGCTGAATGATCGAACGCTCCAGGAGCCACCTCTGTTTGATTCCAGCCCATTCCATCTACAGCATACGAATTATGGTCTCCATTCATAACTTTGGTGTGTTCTACCACTGGATGAGAAGTATTGTTAGCCGCCTGAGAGGTTCCTGATTCATATTCCCCTTCAGGAGCAGGGTTGAGAAATTGACGACCAACTGAAATGGGCTCAACCTCAGGAACAAACGCCCTCTGTTCAAGGGCAATCTTCCATTTTCTTGCCAATTGCCACGGGTGTTGAAGGTCTGACAGAATCCTCAAAGACTTCTTCACAATCTCTTCCATCCCATTAGCCAACGATGGACAAAGTTCGGGCCTCTTCCAGAGATGATTAGCCAATGAGCCACAAACATATACGCAGAATATAATCATCGCAGGGAAGCCTTGCTCCTGTGGCCGAAGTGTGGAAAAAGCATCAATTTGTTCGTGTAATGCTAGGACATTATCGAATAATTCGGAAGACATATTTTCCCAAAAGTTTGGAGGAGCCAGATCATGGTCTTGGCTGAGGATATTTTCGATGAAGCTACGTCGAAGAATGATGTTACTGAGGCGAAGCACCATAACGATGGAAAGATATGCAAGATCAAGGCCCTCAGCTTTGTAACCTCGAAAGTTCCAGATGGACCATTTATGTCGCGGGGGCAGCTTACTCTCCCATGTTGTTAGCGAGTCTCGTAAACGGATGTAATCACTTTCGGGATTCCAAGATTCAAGCTGGTTATCATAACGTTCGCCGCTAGTGACTGCTCCTCGAGCAACCTGTCCCCATAGATTATGGGCTTGTATGAGAGTTGCAAAGAGTGATCTCGAAGGTGTATGGACAATACTTGGATATCGGGCTGCGGATAGTGTACCGGCAAGAGCCGCTCGCTCACGGGGTGGAATTCCAAATGAGAAATCACTTTCATCACATGGTAAGAGCGTAGTGATATCCCCGAGAGAGAACGACACCGGCGTAGTATACCCCGAGTGAAGGTTGTCTTGACTTTCTAGCATCCAGAACGTTCGTCTAGCCATCTCAGCATTAATGATATCCTCTGCAGAAGAAGCTTCGGTAAGTGCATATGTCTCTTCTCGGTGGAGACGGAGTATTCCTGCCATCCGGACAGCAATTCCCATGTGTATATTGCTTAAAGTTTTGTCTCCCTTGCCCCATTCTGCAATCGCCAGGAGAAAGAATGCTTGGATCCGTTCGAGTGTTGGACTGTACATTTCTTCAGGTACGAGTTTTGCAGCATATTCCATAAATACCTCGGCTGCTTTTAATCCATCTCCATAGCGAGTGATGAGACTGGGTGTGAACCGAGCTGAGATGCTTAAGATCCCAAGCAAGAAAAAGACATTGATAGATGATCTGTTGTTGGCCAACTGTTCTAAAAAGAGAGCTTTTGGCAGGAAACCAAGCTGAAAAAATGAGGATCCAAAGACTTTGCAGGCTTCTACGATTTCGGGATATGGTGGTAAGAGTTGCCATCGATCTGATATAGCAAGTGATACCGTGATGGGCGAAGGAGCAGGAGAAACAGTACTCGCTGAGGTTCTTGTTTTTGCCCTTGAGGACGATGATTCTTCCCCAGACATTTCGGCCGGCGAAGGCCATCTGAATCGGTCTTGCTCATTCCGTTTTGGGGGGTGCCTTCTAAAACTACGATCGAAGTCTGGCTCTCCCCGAGCTGGAAAGCGGCATGCTGAGGTTGCCGTTGATCCAGCTTCTTGACAACCAAAACAGGGACCATTTCCCTTGTCATTCATACATTTCTTCCTCAAACGGCGACAACGAGTACAAGCTGTTCGCGCCCTTTGGCGGCCGTTATTTTGGGAACTTTTATCCCTGGAAAGATCCGGCTTGTCTTGGATTGGAGAAACGCTCTGCATATTACCTGGACTGGCATTAGATGCTTGCTGAATCTTCGAAATGGCGTGAGCGGCATCTGGCGGCGGATGTGGAGAGTTGAAAAGGATATGAAATGGGCCGTTGAGGAATGAAAATTGCCGGCCGGCTTTCATGATAGTTGTGCCTGTAGCCGATATCCCACTCTTGGCTCGGAGCTAACTGAAAATGTGGTTCTTGGAGTGCACCCAGGCTAAGGTACGGTTTCGTAAGTGGGTGAGGGCCACCAATGGGCAAATTCCTCCTATTATGATTTCCTTACCAAAAACCTAAAAACTCCCAAACAGAAAAGGGCTACGTCATCACAACTCGCTTAATTTACTACGGCATATTAAATTTTCTATTCCCCTATTTTGTCCCAATGTACATATTATATATAAAACTTAGCACCCTTTAACTGTTAGACATTGCTAATGCCTAATCTATATTACGGGTCAATTCGCGGACTAACCGTTCACTTCATGAGTTGGTGAGCGAGATATTTAATGTCATTCCTAATTTATCAATTTACAATAAGATCCATGAATTGACTAGTCAACTAGTGGATTTTTCAAGCAATTTTTCAAGCAGTCAGTTAATTTGCGAATTGAAAGGAAGGGGGGGGGATGATATTGGGTGAAAGAAGCCGCAAAAGCGAGGATATGCCTCGACTTAATGACTTTCTCCCGTTGACTTGACTTTATGACTCCACGATTCTTTACAATATATAAAATTAAGAAAAAAGCGAGCTGAAGTAATAAAACCACCAAGTCACAAAGCCATAAGGTCATAAAATCACGAAGTTATAAAGGAGTAGCAAAAGTCAGAGTGAAGCTATTCCAACTTCCTAAATTGAAGGTCAGACCTTGGCGTTATCCTTCCGTCGCTAATTAATTATAGCATATTACTTTCTTAAAGCTATTATATAAAATGTTAATAGATATGAAACTCTCCAAGTTATGGTATTAGACAGAAAAGTTGAGTATAATATACCATCACCAAGTATCATCTAATCATCCACCCGGATCACTGCTTCTGTTGCTCTATACAACAATGCTGCATACCCTGTAAGCAGTCCTCCACTCCAAATAGTAGTAGCTCCGCCGACGGCAATAGCAGCCATTCTTGCCACCCAGCGTGTAAAACAGCTAGGACCACTCCTTCGCACAGGATAAGCCAACAGCTTCTTATCATTTTCAAATTGCCTCACCTTTGCTTGGTGCTCTTTCCTCTCCTCCTCGAGCTGGTCCACAAACCCGAAGTTTCTCGGAGCTATAGTATCTCTCTTTGTCTTCCTCGAGCTGTTTGATCTCGGTTTTATGTACCTTTCTAGCTTCTTCAACATCATCATTCACCACCTGCCTAGCTTCTGTTTGCCGAAGGGATTTTTCATCTCTAGCTACTTCTTCTACTAGCTGAGGTTCAAAGGTAGGACCGAGGAGGAGAGGCCTGATAATGCTCATTGCAGATTGGGTACTATCGTCTAAACGAATAGTGGTAGCACCAGCTTTAAGAAGAGGCCGCCAGAACTCATCGCTTTCGCAAAGTATTTGTTCGTGAGCTACACCGAGATCTTCATCTACCAACTTTCACTTTGTTGTCACAAGACGGCAATTATTCATCCCCTTTATGCTGAGAACCTTTCTGAAAATGATAAGATTCTTGTGGGTGCCTCGTATCCTAGTCTCGACGACGGGGTGAACGTAAAGAGCACCCTAGATTTCTGCCTTATCTTGGAAGAAATCCACGAGAGCTGTAGCGATCTCCATCAGGATTTGGGAATCTAAGATATGAGTATCGTCAAATCTAGGGGTGTCTATCAAGTAAAAGTTTGTTCCAGGAATTTGAAAGCACTTGGCTTCAGCAGTACCTGTGTTTACAATGATTGGCCCGGGAGTACTTGGCGTCAACCTACTCGTACTCACATAAAGCCTGCCTATGCCCCACCTCCACATCGCATCGGGTCGCATACTTGATGAAAGTACTTTTTACCGATCCCAATGACACCCATCACAAGGATGATCTAATATTTTGATTTTGTCATTTTGGCAGGATGAGTATGGCTCCGCTGAGATATGTGCGATAATGATAGTATTTATGGAAGCAGTTTGCTTAAAATTGCGGTTTACTACAGAGATTTAATAGCCAGACATCGCCCAAATAGAGAACCCAATATCTTGCAGTCACAAGGCTGCAGGAGGATGGGCTGTGTCTATTTTTGCGGCTCCAAGGCGCTTTCAGAAATCTGTCGCCTGAGTTGTCTTCTCATCCTGCGCAAGAGCCATGATATAAATCAAATATAAATCATAAATGCGTCTTAATGTATAACGAAAGCAGATATGCATAGTTCTTAGACTGATAAGGACACTCTATGTACAACTCTTTATATATAGATATGGTTATTAATGCTTTTTTACCGTGAAGTTGCTTTACCTTCTCAGCCCCATTTCAATCATAACCACTCCATCACACCATCACTTCACACCGAACACCTTCCGCCGCAAGGTTATTCATGCAAGACAACCTTATCAATTTCACAATTTGCATACTTGCTATGATAGGTTGTTGCCCTTTCATTCCCCGTAAGCGAATCTTGGCATTTCCTAGCCTCGCTTTCTCAATAATGTAGACCGCTTCTATTTCTGGAGAATAGCTATCGCAGTGGCATGGCTCCCTGTTGGGCTGAGTCAATAATTTTCGACTTCTATCCTTATGCAGTGGCACACTCTATACATGATCGAGAAGCCCAACTGAGCCTCCAATTTTAGTTATCGCCGACGTTTCTCATCCACAATTCGGACTTATATGAGCACCTCTTCTCAGAAGTGCGGTATCTGCAGTCAGCTTGTCCACGAAAAAGTCGCTGACACGCTTATATTTGCTTGATAATTTGGAATTATGGTATCTCACTTCGTTCTTGGGGTTATGGGTGTTATAGGGTTGGTAAAAGCTTATTCATTAAGCTTGCGATAGGAGACAGTAGAATTAAGATTGAGCACTCGTAAAAATTTGGTAAGCCATAATCTATTACAAGAAGAAAATTATCCTAAGGCAATAACCAGAAACAAAAGAAATCGCTAATTCCCACATTCATATTCGCTAATCGAGATTCGCCTTAGTCAATACTCCAGGTTTCGGTAATATCAATCTATTAGATTCTGACATCTTCAAACTACTTCTCTACTAGCCAGCTAACACTTATAGATCTGGAAGGAAGCTCAATGGGATTCTATACTTCCACCGCATTACCGACACCCGAAAGAGAGGATCTTCACGTCGGAATCTCAAAATGTTCAAAGAATTGATCGGAGATGACTTTCGCGAGAACGTGACTCTCAGAACAACCTGCTGATCCCTGATTCCTCTCCGAACCGCAGTAGATAGAGAAGCTGAGCTTAAAAATCGAAAGGGGCACGACTGGAACGGATCCCGGAGAGTGCTGCTGAAGCCAGAGACTTGATTTATCAGATCGCGAGTCATGAACTCATTATCTTGCAGATACAGCGCGACATTGTCGACTTAGGCAAGAGCTTCAGCAACCTCACAGTTGCAAAGTTAGTGGACAATGAGCTTGACTAACTCCGGAAACAACAAGAGGCGGAGTTGCAAAGACTTCGCGAAGAGGAAGAGTGCGCTCCCCGAGAGCGAAAACGGCAAGAAGAGTTGAAACAGGTTAGGGAGAGAAATGAATTCATTTTAGAGTATATAAGAAAGTAAGTAGAATATATTTATATAAGGCTATATGACCTATGTAATAAATGTTATGTTAATAAGTTGTAGCGATACACTGTAACTTACCGTAAGATGAATCTTTACACAGAAAACAGCGAGACTAACAATTGAAATCAATATTGCTGCTTCTGCAGAACTGGTGACAGGTACCGGCACTGCGCTCTATGTAGTAATAATTGCGGTGAACCTGACCATCCATTGATGTCTCAAATTGACAACGAGGATGATTATACGATTATGTAGAGCTGGCTGGCAGGCATTGGGTTTCAACAAGATGAACGGCTCTTGGATATTTCGCCATATGGTAAGAGAGCTACTTTCTTTCATGATTCATAGTGAAAATCCTTCATGACATATCCTAACGCCAAATATAGCTCGAATGTAGGTATGGTTTTGGGGATACAGTATCTCTAGCCGCGTATGAATTCTATTTTTATTCACTCTGCGAGCGATTCGGACCTGTCATTATTCTAATGATTGAAGTCTTACATTTCCGTCTAGGTTATCGTACATTAAGAAATAACGAGTTTTAGTCAGTCGGATTTTCTATCACGTGGAAATAATAATATTTTACGGAAGGAACAAACGGCCTTCCTTCTCTTATATCCCGCCTTCGCTATAGGACGCCTTCACTCCATCATGACGAGGCGTAATTAAACATTCGAAATGCTCTGGTTTGCTATATGAAATATTAGCGTTGGAAAAGGTATAAAAATGTTGTTCCTCACCTTGATAAACCAACCGTCAACACACAACGTGGAGGTATCTCTTCTCCATCGGGACCCCTGATGGGCTTCAAGTCGAAAGTTGCAAGCAAAGTTGCCATGAAAATATACACTCCAGCTAGTGCTAGATGTTTCCCAAGACATACTCTGCGACCGAATCCGAATGGTCCTTCCGGAAGAGGCTCTCCCAAACCTCCCTTTTCCTTCGGAAGATATCGATCCGGGTTGAATATTTCTGGCCTCGAATAAACACGCTCATCATGTGTCATCGCTTGTGCGTTTGCGTATATGACTGCTCCTTTGGGAATCAACATGCCATCGTAGATATCATCTGCAAGTGAAGCATGAGGCACACCAAGTGGTGAAAGAGGTACACAGCGAGTTGTCTCTTCAATAACGCATTCCAAGTAAGTCATCTTTTCCCGGTCTTCAAAGGTGGGCAATCTTTCACCTCCTGTGATATTATCAATCTCGTCTTTGACTTTCTTCTGGACTTCAGGGTAGAGAATGAGATGCAAGATGCACACCACGATTGTCGACCAGGTCGTGTTTCCTCCAGCAATTGATATTGCCCCCGCAGCGCCTTTGATATCAGTCAACGTCATTTCGTTGGATTTCCCATCTTCTAGATTTTTGAAGAATCGCTCATAATGAGTTCTCATAAACGATACCGATTTTGCTGTTTTACTGCGGATTTCCGGTTCAATTGCAGCCCACGGCGCATCGTGAAGCTTTTGTATAGCAAATTTTGAGTTACGAGCATGCTCTAATGGCGCAGAACGAGCTAGCCAGTTGGGGAGAAAGCGAATGAAAGGGAAGAAGTCAACAATGGTGCCAGCCGGGGTGCCACCGTTTCCAGTGGCGTGATCTGCATCAACTGCCATTTGAATGTATGGATCATCTCGATCTTTGATCTTCACTCCAAAACCAATGCGCATTACAACCCCTGATGAGAATCTTCGAGCAAGGGTTTCCCAATCCTCGGGCTCTGTTAGCATCTGGCGACATGCTCGTCTAGCCTCTTCTTCCTGGATGTCACGGTAAGCCTTGCAGGCCGTTGGTGTGAAAGATTGCTGGAGGATTTTGCGATGAAGCTTGAATTGGGCTCCCCATT
This sequence comes from Neobulgaria alba, assembly GCA_003988965.1. Classification (NCBI taxonomy): domain Eukaryota; kingdom Fungi; phylum Ascomycota; class Leotiomycetes; order Helotiales; family Gelatinodiscaceae; genus Neobulgaria; species Neobulgaria alba. The sequence continues at coordinate 42,013 of QYAM01000041.1, forward strand.
GAAGAAATGTCAAGGTTATCCCCCAGCCCATACTGAGTGATGTTAGCCATACTTCGAGTATTAATGGAAAAGTAGTAACAAACACTTCAAATAACACAAACCGGGGCCTGTCTGCATAGTTTGCCCCCCTTTTATCTAGAAGGTCGTGAGCAACTTTGACACTATTTATCACAATAATTGGACGCCCAAGGACGTTGAAATAAAGTATGTCAGAATCTAGGAGGGGCGAGGGTTTATTAGTATTTCAAAAAAGTCAGGAATCGAGCTTCCATACCGTATTCCTTTCCCCATTCGATATATTTATGCTCCGGACCAATAGCTGGAATTACACGAAAGTGACCAAGTATTGGCTCTCCTGGTGGGCCTGGAGGCAAAGGGTATGGCCCTCTCTTAGTCGCCTTCAACCGAGCAACAGCCAAGCTCGCGACGAGTAAAACAAGTCCGGCAAGAGCAATTGGATGGCTGACAAGAAAAGATATCATGATGAAACCGCACACTAGAGATTACAATTTCAATCTAGTTCGAAGAGAAAAATCGTTAAGCTTGAAGAGATGCTCGGATATACTCTTCAACTTGTACCTCTCTTCGAAGACCGCATTTCAACAAACTCGATGTTTAAACTTGGCCAATGCTCGTACAGCGATTATCAATCGAATTGCCGCCTTAACGTTTTGCGGCAATTTCCCTTCTTATCTTTCCTGGGACGTTGCGTGCGTGTGCAACGTAACGATGGCACAAGAGTGGTGGTTCTCTAAGGTCGTCCTTGCCGCTTTGCCCCCCATCAAGCAGATTGCCGGCAAAGAGCGGCAAAGCCAGTCACGAGATGAGGAGGTACAATAACGGAAGAGAAAGAGAGAAGAAGGAGACTTGGAATTTCTAAAACAATTCTTCGATCATATTCCAGCCAAGACCACCTTCCAAGACTATTTGTTGCATTATCCTTGACATGGCCTTTAACGGAGATATTTCTGCTGCCCCACTTCGAGGAGCAACAGCAAAAGGAGGTTTCAGTACCATAACAACCTCAGAGGATCCTTATTGCTACCAAGCAGGATTCAATAACAGGTTTGCTTCAGAAGCAATGTACGAGATACCCAAGAAGATACCCAAGAAAATAGCCCGTTGGTGGAAATGAAGCTAATCTAATGTTTAGACCTGGTACACTTCCACATTCCCAGAACACCCCACAGAGATGCAAATATGACTTATTTTCGGAGCAGGTAAGAATTCTACAGAACTTAAAAGTTGATTCGATCCTAACTCACTTCAGTTAAATGGAACTCCTTTTGTGTCCTCACGTTCATCTATCCAACATGCGTGAGACATTTGCCACCCGGTCCTTAAATCAGGGCGCTAACGGAAATACTTAGCTGGTTCTATCGGATACGGCCCTCACTTGCTCATGGACCTCTGGACAGAGTAAAGAGTTTATCTCAAGTAGGTTTGCTAATATTTCTGCCAACTGAAAAGACCATTAATCCTCCGGCAGATAGAGTCAAACTTCTCCCTCAGCAATCCAAAAGTTGAATATTCTCCTATAGAACAAGTCTGGGATGCATTCCCACTTCCACCAAATAATGAGAAAACGGACTTTGTTCAGGGACTAAAATCAGTATGTGGTCACGGGGACCCAACTTTGAAAGATGGCCTAGCAATTCATACCTACACCGCCAATGCTTCCATGAAGAATAAAGCATTTTGCAACAATGATGGAGATATGCTGATCGTACCTCAATTGGGTCGTCTAGACATTCAAACTGAATTTGGACGGCATGTGGAATCCTCCACTTCATTGTTCGGCTCGCTAATTATGATTCCAGAATGATGGTCAAGCCGGGAGAGATCTGTGTGCTACAAGCTGGCATCCGCTTTTTAATATCACTTCCCGACGGACCAAGCAGAGGTTACATCCAAGAAATTTTTGGCACTCATTACACGCTCCCCGAACTCGGACCAATTGGCTCAAATGGCATGGCACTCCCAAGAGATTTTGAAATGCCCGTAGCATCTTTCCAGATCGACTTCTCATCTTGGGAAATTGTTTACAAACTTTGCGGTTCTCTGTATAGCTGCATTCAGGACCACACACCTTTCGACGTTGTTGCATGGCATGGGAACTACGTTCCATACAAATATGAATTATCGCGCTTCATCAATTCAGCAACAGTAGACAGAGATCAGTCTGATCCCTCCATATACACTGTTCTAGTAGCAAAAAGCAAGCAAGGAGAGACGATTAGTGAGTTCATGGTATTTAACGAGAAGTTTGTTGTCACGAGGGATACTTTTAGGCCACCATATTACCATAGAAATGTTTGTACCGAGCTGATGGGGATGGTTAAGGGGGATTGGTACGGGACCGGTCATAATTTGGAACCTGGTGGATTGAGTTATGAAGCGAGCTTCATGGGACATGGGGAGTCTATTGAGAAGTGGAGGGAGGCTTCGACAATGGAGTTGAAGCCCGTGAGGATTAGTATTGGCTCAATTGGTAACTTTTCTCACCTCTCTAATATTTCACTTCGATACTGATTAATCTAGCTTTCATGTTTCACATCTCAGCTCATGTTGGTCTGACAAAATTTGCCATAAATTGTCCAACTCGAAATGGTATGTACTCTCTTCTCCCTCTATCTCATTCATTTTGAAATCAGATACTAATTTAAAAACTTCTAGTTGTGCAAACAACTATGTGGGAGAATATTCAAGGGGGGTTCCTGGATCACTTGGAAGAAGTTGAGAAGGATTTACTTGCTAGGGGTTTACCAGGATTAAGCAGCTTCAAAGACCAAGTCTAAGAGAAGGGTAGACTCAGCAGCTCTTAGGGAATTCAAAATTACTCTATATTTGTACATAGAAATAATAAAATGCCATGTTTAAATACTGCCCTATCTTCCTAAGTGAGTTTGGTCTGGAGGAGCTCACGTGTTGAGCCTTAAAACTAGTTATGACTTTATTTGTGGCTGCCTCTTGCCTATATAAAACCTTACTTTCAAGCCCTCTGGTTATAAAGTTGTTGTTGACCGCAAAAGTACTGTCCGTCATGTGCGTGAAGTCATAGAATCCCGGCAATCATTTGCGGGCCGGTGCCGGCAATTATAGAATCTCATAAGTCAACCTCTTCACCAGTTATGTACCACTTGGATCAAACATATTTAGCAGCAACTCATCAAAAAATAAGGACTCAAAGCTGTAAACTCTCATCTAAACTTCATTCCAGTTAAAAATGACATCTTCTACACTTATTCCAGATGGCATCTCACAGTCCTACCTCCAATCTGGATACTCCCAAAAGATGGGCTGGGGAACCCGACCAGCACTCATCCTAGTCGATGTCTGCACTGCATATTGGACCACAGGATCTCCTCTAGACACCAGTTCCAATCCCGAAAGCGCCTCAGCACCAGCCTCAATGCGAAATCTCCTCGCCGCAGCTCGTTCCTCAAAAGTTCCCGTGATCTGGACAAAAGTGTATTATGATCGCTCGGATATGGGAGATGCAGGATTAATGTATTCAAAAGCCAAGGTTTTGACAGTCTGGCAAAAGGGAGATACGAGGGGCTTGGATTCTTATGTTGAAGGACTAGTTCCTGAGGATGAAGAAAGGATAGTTGTGAAGAAAATGCCTAGCGCGTTTTTTGGAACGACTTTGGCGGCGGATCTGCATCTGTTAAATGTTGATACTGTGGTAATTTGCGGGGTTAGTACGAGTGGGTGTGTGAGAGCTACAACTTTGGATGCCATGCAGAATGGATTTAGACCTATGGTAAGAATATGAATAATGCTAAATAAACGAGTTCGGCTAATCTTGGGTGAATATAGGTTGTAGGTGCTGCTTGTGGAGATAGGACACCTGAGATACAGAGAAGCAACTTATTCGATCTGAATGCGAAATATGCTGATGTTGTATCTGAGGAGGAGGCTGTGGAGAAACTGAGCGCCGGTTGGAAGTGAGAGAACTCCTAAGAACAAACGCCTATTGATGAAGCTGTATATATTTAGATAAACCTCGATTGCTTAGTTAAAGAGTCAAATAATAAAAAGCAAAAGAATTCTCTAAGAGCTAGGTTCATTATTGACCATACACCAAGTCCCTATATAATAGAGATTTAGCAGCTTAGAACATTAGTTACAATACTTCCAAAGCCTTCTCATAATTAAGCATAATGCTTAGTAGTTGTTTAGTTAACCGTGATATTTAAGTTTTATCCAGGAAAAAAGGAACGTTGAATTTTAGGTGAGGAGTATTGTGAGTAATGAACGAAACTCTTATATCTATTAATGCCTTTTCATAGGGCTCAGCAGGAACAAAGAGCGCAGGAACAAAGAATAGGCAAATGAGCAGAGTTCCTTTTATTAGCTACAGTAATAAGCACCTCTAAACATTTATGCCAAGAGTACATTCTCGCTTCTTGACATTTATCGTGCAAGACTATTACTTGTTCAAAGCTATAATGTAACAAAGAAAATAATAACTTTAACATTAAGAATTCTTCAAATAAACAACCCGTGCAAATCTAATGTATCTCACCAGCAACTCTACACCCCGAGTTTCCTCAAATATGTCTAGTGAGTAGGGAGAGCAATTTAGAGAAGCATTGAAGCCATTCAAGGCTAAGCTAAGGTTACTCGGGAACCTGGAGTATGGTGGCTATCTGAGGGTCGAGGGATACCTTATTGACGGTATATGGTAGGTATTGAAGACCAATAGGCTACTATCCGGATGGTTAGGCTCGTGTTGAAAATTGAGAAAGGGCATTTCGGATAAGAGTGGATGTAAGGATTAAACGGGATGAGTTTCACTAACCGTCTACGAACATTCAAACTTTGACGACAGACTCGCAGCAAAGAGTCGAATATTGACTCTCCAGAGCTGCTCATTTGACAGGAATATCAAACTCTACCTTAGTTGGCCACCCTAACAACCAGGTGTCGAATTGCTTCTGGAGCTCAAGATTTGTATGACAGTACACGCAGAAGAAAGTATTACAATTCGTACATTTAGCAACAAGTGGGTCAACATTAGGGCTTATGGTGCCTTGGATAAGAGAAAGACCGCATCGGCCACAAGGTTTATTGGGTACAAGTTGAGTTCTGATATCGATAAGGATTGTTGAATGCCATATTGACTCAAATCGTTCCCGATGAATACTGACGAAATTATAATTGTTGGCCTTTTTCAAATTTCCGAGCATTGTCCACGTCCTCGCGCTATCGTGGACCAAGCCCGAACCTTTGTCATTGTAATTATATGCTAACTCAAGATACTTAAGAGCTTGTGGAGCAGCGTTCTGGCGATGAAGTTGGACTGCGAACTCATACTGACGCTTTTTATCCTCCAAACGTTGTTCAAGAACAAAGATATCATCGTGAACCAACGGAATCAGTTCTTCGATATAGTTCAGGACTGCAGGGTGGATTTCTTGGCCATGTCCTCGAGGAGTCATCCAGGACACAATATGTGGAGAAGCCTGGCCGTATGGGGGTGCTAGGAGAAATTCGAAGTGGTCTTCTCTACCAAACGCGGCTGTATCAACAGTGACTTGACGACGTCGGTAAAGCTTCTCGAGAGCCGCTAATTGATATTGCCGATTACCAAGTAAGGAGATAGTATCGTGACGAGAGTTAGCCCATTTATCTTCACGCTCGTTGAATTCTTTGCGAAGTTGAGCTTTCCAATTCTGCTTTCCATGTCAGTCCTCGCTCAGGTAAAAGTTTCTGGGGGGGCAATCATGTTCACTTTGATCTCTTGGCGCAATTTCCATTTGGCAAACATTCGAAGAATTGAGTCAATTAACAGGTGTGTGACATGATGAGCAGGAGCTGTCAGTGGATCCACCCTAGCGACTGCCTGATAGCGTGTAGATCCATCATCTTCAGGGTCTGGCTGTCGTTTTATAAGATCTAATCTTTTGGCGTTGCGTTGCTGCACCTCGTCCTCTTCTCTGACTATGTCTAACAATCCCTCTCTGGGTGACTCTTCGCGTCGAGGTCTAGAAGCTGCACAGTCTTGCTTCTTATTAGAATTATTGGAGAGATCATAGTCCGTCTTCTCAAGTAGCAACTCCTGGTCTGTTCCGATTTTGATCGAACGGTTTGGATGGAAGTAGAGAGACATGATGTGGAGTAAACGCGTCACGGATCAAGGCCACGTTTACTAGAGAGTCTTAGATTTTACTAAGGGAATATTGGTGAGTGACCTTAATAAGGGTGGCAAGAAAAAACTGACAGACACACGTTGTTGAGGGTTTGTGTGCTTGATCTTGGAAGGTCAGAAGAAGTGGAATGGACTGGGAGGAGTGGGTAGTAGAGGTAAGGCGGCATAGAAGACGAAAGCGGCTCACAGGAGAAAAATCCAGTGACTTTGCGAAGGTTAGTGCCAATGGTTTTTTGAAAGTGAGCTTGATCACGGTTTTTACTTCCAAGAGGTGCTTTAATGTGAACTGCTTACAGGCTGCTCTGTGCTTAAGGCCCAATACAGTGCACAGTACTAAATATATCGCAAAGGGAAATTAATATAGGGTATTGGACCTCTATTGAGGAAAATGAGAAGAGAATGGCAAGTTATCATGTGGCGGGTGGTGGGTGCCAAATACTATGAGAATCTGATTTTGTGACGCACCAAAACAGAGAAATACTGCATCTTTAAAAAGCAGAGAGCAATTTGGGATATTTAGAGAAGATAGGACGAGTTGTCCACTTGACGCATCTCTGTCCAATCTTTGTAACTTGTAAGTGGGGTTATATTAGTATTCATGGGACCAATTATGCAGAAATATTTCATTTGGAATTAACATCGCTAACTAGAACATAATCATATCTAAACAATAATTAATTAGTACGAGTAGATGGGTGGTTATATCAAAGAATGGCATCTGCGGCATATAGCAGATAGAAGTTTTAATGATGATACACTTTAGGATGGTGAAATTATAGCCATAGGAGTTTCCTTTTTTTTTGGGCCGAGATACTTGTCCACCAATTTCATTGTGGCAATATAGAAAGCACTGTAAATTAGAAGAATCTACCATTAGAATGATGCCGTTCATGCTGAGCGAGTTCAGTATTCTTTCTATTTCTTTGGGTTAGGGCTTCAAGTCAATGTGACTAGACGTAATGGGTAGATGTAGCCCATATTGAGTCTTGCAAGGGACGCTGTTTTCTGTGATATTAGACAATTGCCTTCACTGGACTAAGCAGAGCTACTAGGAAAGAGAGAACTAAGCAGAAACTGTGGGTTGTTTTTATCGGTACGAAGGAGATACGCTCTCCCAAAGGGGTGAGGTAGTTTGTAGCTTCAAGACCGCCGATGGAGCAGACTACCTGGGCGTAATATACTCCTTCTCCCAAAATTTTGGGTAGCTAAATAGTTACCCAGCGAATAGAGGCAAACGTATGATAGCACTACTTCTTTGTCCTCAAGTTAACGAAAACATAAACTAAGGATTGTTTTCAGTAGCGATCTCACAGTCCCATCACCCCGTACCCGCCGAGAAGATATTATCGGGTACAGGATATGAATGCAGAGGCCGACGTAACCGAGTGGGTCTGTATATCAATATCAGCAGCCAAAATATCTTAACCCCACCATAATCACTCTCATCACAGTCACAACCACAAGCCTACAAAACAATTAAAACCTACTAACTCGAACCTGTAAGCAACGTCATGCAGCCTTAAACCTGACTACCCATCTTAATCATGTGCACTTCAATAACCTCACTATGGCCCATTCCCTCACCTGTCCCCCCTCATGACAATGGCCCCTCCAAAGTGGCGTGACGTCTCACCTCATCTCGCTCGTGAAAGCATCAAACTGACCAACCTCACCTCACCAATCCTAACCCTCAACTCTACATATAAGACAATCATCAGGTATACCCAATGCCTCTTTCCACTCAAGAACCAAACCAAAATCAATCCATACCATCGAATATCGGTCAAATTCACGATATAAATCAACCGAGAGATATCACGGATATAAATAAAGCAGAAGATCAAACTGGAACAAAGAAAGAATCACTCTACGTCTTTTTTCCGGCTACGAAAATGATTTTGTTTGAAACTAGCACTTCGGTGTTCGAGCTATTGTGGGATATCGCTCTAGCTTTATTCATCCTTCGGCTATCGTTCTTCTATTTCATCCTCTCGTTTTTGTCGGGTTGTTGTATCGCGTACCTCCGTTTCTCACGCCTCATCCCTATATACAATCTCACTCAGCCGCAAGCAGAATTAGTTACGTTACCGTTCTGGTTTGTGTTGAATACTCTATGGGCGAGATTCCTTGTGGTCTATTATGAGATTCCAAGGGTAGGGGGGTTCAGGTTGGCCATTGGATCCGTGGGGTTGTTTTTCATGATTGCAGCTGAATTGGTGGGTGGTGTGGTGATGTGGGCGGAGGGGATTACGGAGAGTATTTGGGAGACGGATCCTTGGGCTGCGAGCTGTGGTGCCTTGGTTCTGTCAATGTTTGGTTTGATGCCGTTTTTGTTAATGGGGGTCGAGAAGCATGGTGAAGGGGAGGCGTATCATGGTCATGGAGGGAAGAGCGTTACTGCTGCTGTGTAAGTCTTGAAGATGGTTGGTTCTCGATTCGGCATTTTGCTAATGGTTTATAGACCTCAGGTTTCAATGACAGAAAAGGATGAGAAGAAGACTAATTGAAGAGGATGAGAAGCTAAGTTTGAAAAGGGAGAAGAGCAGCAGTATGCTTGTGTATTAATGCTTCCCGGCGTCTGGCGTTTATTTATGCGGAAAGGAAATGAGATATTGTATGTTCAAACAGGAATCTTGGGTTTTCGCCTCAGGGTGGCGGCGTCTTTTCGTAGGTAAAGATAATTGGATGGAATATGTATTGCTGGTAATAAAGGGTCATACAAGTCTGTAAAATATAATCTGGAGCCTTCTAGATAAGGTTGCATACCTTAGTCAAAATTCATTTCTACTCACAATCTTCTACCATGTCAAAAGACTTTTAGGATCTCAAAGGTAACTTTTAACCAGGGGGCCTTTGGGGTTGAAACTAAAATATTATATGATAATAGATTCTTGAGTCCCACTCATGAAGCTGATGTTACACCGTTGAGACATTCACTTTATAAGGGTCAAACTATCAGCTTATTAGGAACGAATAGAACAAAGCAAAGCATAATCTCCCCAGTAGCACGAAAGTCTTAATTACAAGTTAGAATTAACGTACGAAAGAAAAGTTAGGGTCTTGAAACTATATGTATGCGTATTAGTTATAGACAGCGTCAGAAAATCAGCAGGTTTGAATGCTCGTACACGGCCTGGTCAAGACTCGCATAATACCTGTTGGTCGTAGAAACCATCTCACTACCTGGAATGGTGTTGGTAACAACATAAACAAACATAATCTACAGAATGAGCGAAAAAATACCTAATCTGCACGACGGGTTAGAGTAAGATTGCCTTCCGCAAGCACACACATTACAGCCCTTCCCATCAGTCCTTCCAGAGGTTGTAGTCGCGCTTGGGGGTCTTCGAGCTTCATCACCTCACCCAAATCCGGATCAGCTATGAATTTGAGCCAAAAGTCACCAGAAAACTTTGATAGCCTCTTTTGTATCCTCAAGATCTGAAATACCTTTTCATGAGTATCTATCGAAGATATTTTTGCTATTTCTGGAAGTAGAATTTCTTCATTCGTAGGGGAGCCTCCCTTAGTTGATACCTTCGTGTTGTAAATAGACGTGGGACCGGCCAGACTAGAGTATTCCAGCGGTGCTTTCGTAGTTTGTTGTTGGGCTTGTTTCTTCTCGACTTGACTATCCTGGGGCTTCGGTGACGCTTCTCGAGATGGAAATGGAGGCAAATTCTTCTTCGCCATGTGGATCCTCTTTGGGTCGCGAATTTTGCATGGAATCCCTTTTTTGGTTAAAGGGGGCTTGACTCCCGGAATTGGGGTATTGACATCATTTGGTTGGAAACTAGGGCTCTTCAAACTCCATCAGATGTTGCAATGTTACCGAGTCCAAGAATTCCCTCACCTTTTCACATATAAATGTCTCTTTACTTTTGAGGTTCCGATCTTGCTGGGTGTGCTTTCCTAACTGAATTGTATCCTTTGGGGTGGTCGGAGTGAAGTCACTCTTATCTTTGTCTTTATTGGAACTTCCAGACAATATCATCCGAGCTGTAGAGTATGCCTTCCAAAGACCCCTCGCGTTGTGCCGCTCTTGGGCCCAGTTTGGTGAGTCAACGGGTGCATCATAAGTTTCAAGCTTCCCCCACAAACCTACACTCGTTTCCGCGAACATATTCCAGGCAACTGATATAGTATTTAAATCGACGATGGACACTTCTTTAACATTGCTTGCTGACCAGGTAGGCTTCTTAATGTGTATCAAAATCCTGAATGGATCTGAGAGAGGAGCTTGGCTTAGCTCTATAGTAAGCCTGTTTCCAAAATTCGAGGAGCCAACACGGCACCATACAGCTAGTCCGATGACGTGTCTGACGTATGCTAGATTTCCTTGAAAGGCTGGACACACCAAGATTTTATTAAAGGCGCGGCAAAGATCCTCTGGTAGATGACATTTATGAAGCCTTTGATCAATTAGCTTATCCTCATGCCTAGTGGTCATAATATTATTTCCAGTTTCAAAATCTAGCCCCTTTGGAAGAGTTTCATAAGGCGAGCATTTGAACATGTCGTAGGTTCTCCACCACAGTATTTCTTCCTCCTGGGTATTACTATCCAAGATAATCCCGTCCCTCCATGGCCAGAGATCAATATCCGGGAGAGCTAACGGATCAGCTGGGAGTCTCCTGGGATTCTTATTCGACTCTATTTTCCTGGGTTTAGATCGCCTGTGAGATGACTTGGGATTTCCATTAGCTGCTGTATCACTTTCGTTGTCTCAACGCGAAATAACTGACCTCTCCACGTTGCTTCTTCAGTGCACTCACTGGTTCTGGACTTCGTGGTCTCTTCGGCGGGACTTTTGTATGTGGATCCATTGCCAGGGTAGTGGTCAAGAATTGATGTCGAAGGAGGAATTCTGGTGTTGGTTTGGAGCAAGTGCTGGTCAGGTCGGAGGAGAGGAAATAGCAGGAGCATCACATGACAGACGCATGGAGGCGCGTATATGCTTGTGGAAATACCTTAGCTTTCGATCATGCCCCCACCAAACTTGAGGGTACTCTTGGCTGTGTGGATCTGGATGAGGAGAAACAAGGGAAAGCAAGCAGTATGTTTTGCACATACTGAGTGTTTCTCTTCCAATAGTACCAACCTAGGTGTTAACTGTTTGTTAGGGAGAGGGGAAACTTTATCTATTTTGAATCTATGATCTCTTATATAGTCCTCTGCAAGTGACCCTCAGCTTGGAAGTGAGAGTGGTGTCTTAATGTAGTGATCATGATATCTAGATTTAGACTTGAGATAGCAATTCTCACTCAACATAGGAAAAGAGCTGCTCGATAGGTAAAACTATATACAGAATGATGCTAATAACCAGACAAGAGACATAATATGCAAAGGGAGTCTATATTTCCATAGAAATAATATAATTTCATAAATAAGTAAGTTCACGGATTGAAAATTACCAGCAATAAGAGAAAGACAATGCCTCATATGTTACAGTTCATGAATCTATGTCGAGTTGGCGAGTTAGCAACCGATTTAAGGCTTGGTACCAAATTCATGAATTCGCTATGATAACCCAATCGGTGTAACGTATCGAAGGGCAAATAAAACGAAACGCAGGCAAAATCTAAACTCTTGACATGTTTGGTATGATAGAATAGAATTAAATAGGCTATCTTTAAGGTAATAACATAGTGATATACAAGAAAGAGTTTAAAAAAAGATACCTTGTCGTGGCATCGTCTAGTCTACGAACGCTGCTCCCTTTTCTATGCCAAAAATCCAGACACAGCCATGGTGCTTCTATCAAAGTCGTTCCTTACATCATCATGTCTCCAAAGCGGTGCTAAAGCCTGATAAAATATTACTTTAGTCTTGTTTTATTTCCTCATTCAACCACCAATTTCCTATTTGTTATAGATCAAAAAATTCCGCAAACTGTCCCAGTGATCACTCTGTACATAGATGTAATCCATACTGGTTCTCAATCCGGATTGTACTGTTTCGGGATGCCACCTAAACAACCACATCACCGATCCCCAACTTAAAGCCGCAAACACTGGCCACGCATCGTGTGCTATTCGTTTCGACAATTTTGGGTTCTTTATTATTCCTATTGCAGGTTCGACCGAGAGTTGAGCTAGAGCAAGGCATACTCTTGCAAACACTTCGCCAATTCATTAGCATCAAGAAACGGAAATAGAATTTGAAGAGTATACCGAATATCACGATCTGCTTGCTGACGGAAGAAATATGCCCTCTCTTCGACCTCCTTCCAAAGACTAGATATCCACCTAATAACCCTGCAAAGAATGTGTCATATGGACCCTCCTTTCCTGGATCCGATCCAATATGTTTCAGCATCAACATTGTAGCTTTGTAAACGGTTGCATATTTCGCCAAGTTCTGGGCATGTGTTCTCGTAGCTTTGAAGATGAGCAGTAATTTCTCTCTTACTGTCCCCGATCGAAATAGAAATATCATACTAAAAACCCATTGTATCAGCAGACCGTACGCCTAGCAAAGGAAGATCTGCCATACACCAGCGCATGCGGAAACCGCACTTTGGCGCCATATACAGCACCATTGCGAGCACCTTTCAACACCGCCAACCAATCTGCATTTTTGGGATTGAGTATGATACTCTCGAGAGTTTTCTGTACGGAAATTCCATTAGCCCATCCGCAGTGATTCCACTCGATACCCATCACCAACCCTCAACCCATCTACTCTCGACATGCTGCCGACTTAAGCCTCGGTATGTCCCTCAAAACCTGGAAGCGTGTGCAGGCACAGCAGAGGAGGATGTTGCTACCGCGGATTGCTCATCTGAGTCCTGTGTCCTTTTCACAAAATGAAGCATCAAAAAGGTGAGAGAATATTGTCGTGGTTATGAAGTAAATCGGAGTTGTTGACCGAGGAATTAGTTTCGGCATTGCAAATGGCATCGGATACCCCACAGACTTCCCACGCAGGGATGCTTGCGGCTTGCCAAGCATTTGCATCACAGGCATGTGAACCGGGGCCAGGCAGAAACGTGGTTGGTGCCTGAGAACTTTTTTATCGATTGGAACCTGAACTTTTTTTGAGAGAGAGATTTCGCGATTACAGTTGCGACAACTCCGTTCCATTTCCACAACTTCAAGATGTTGCGACAGATGTGAGTTACCGACATATATGTGCATGAAGGCAGAGAATCTAATTGTTTTAGAAAACCCCGAAATGCTCGCTCGAAAAGAGCCCTTGATAAGAAAGCTCCTAAAGCCATCGAGAACCCTAAGACTGCCCTCTTCCTCCGCGGCACATCCTGCTCACAAGTCGTCCAAGATGCCTTAAAGGACCTCTACCAACTGCATATTCCTCTTGCAAAGAAGTTCACCAAGAAGAACGATATTCAACCTTTCGAAGATGCGACTTCCCTCGAGTTTTTCAGCGAGAAAAACGATGCGTCGATTGTAGCTTTTGGAAGCACTAGCAAGAAGCGCCCGCATTCTATTACGTTTGCAAGACTCTTCGGACACAAGATACTTGATATGGTTGAAATGTATCTGGACCCTGAGACGTTTAGGACGTTGGCGCAGTTCAAGAACAAGAAATGTACTGTTGGGTTGAAGCCCATGCTACTTTTCGCTGGAACACCATTTGAAAGTCCAGTTTCAAACGAGTATAGTTTGATCAAGAACTTCTTCACTGATTTCTTCAAGGGAGAGCCAGCGGACAAGATTGATGTTGAGGGATTACAATACATTGTCTCGATTAGTGCTCGGGATACTGTGGATGGCGAGGAGTTTAAGCCAAAGGTTCATTTGAGAGTTTACTTAATCCGAACGAAGAAGAGCGGGCAAAAGTTGCCAAGAGTCGAGGTTGAGGAGATGGGTCCCAGAATGGATTTCCGAGTTGGAAGAGTCAAGGAAGCCGATGAGGATATGGCCAAGGAAGCCCGCAGGAGAACAAAGAACACGCTGGAGAGACCGAAGAAGAATATCTCGACTGATATTGTTGGTGACAAGATGGGTAGGATACATCTGGGTAGACAAGACCTGAAGGAGTTGCAGACGAGAAAGATGAAGGGATTGAAGAGAAGTAGAGATATCGTTGACTCCGAAGATGAAAATATGGAGGAAGATATTGTCAGTGATAATGAGACTGCGAAGAAAGAGCGTGTCAAAAAGCCCAAAAAGGTCTAAGTGACTGAAAAGTCGGTAGGGTTGATACTTGAGCTGCATGGCTTGGTGTTTTGGAGTTCAGGCAGTTGTACAGGAAAATATCAAAATGGGAATTCCGGTTTTTCTTGTATGGTTTTACACAATGCAAAGATGCACTTCAAATTCTCGTATAAAATTCAATTGATATTTCCAATTTCACTTTGTAACCAGTTGGACGAGATTTGACATATCACGTGCCAGATTGATCTCACTTCGGTTGACTTTCCACCGAGAGTATTTCAAGGGCGCAGCGATGACAACGACGAGGAGACCAAAGATATTAGATATTACGACATTTAGTACTAAAACAATGGATTGCCTTCCTGAACAAATATTCGAGAGCATTTCTCATTATCATTCATTCTACAAACCCATATCTTGTCAGCCATGTCGGACGGAGGTAGTTCTGTCCAATATCAACGGAGTGCTGCTTCATCATCTCGACCTGCCGTGCGTAGTACAACTCCATAATAATAGATACTATAGAATATTGACAGCCTATAGTCCGTGATGAGTGTCGATGCTGACTATACTCCTGAATTCAGTCTTGGCATGAGACCAGAGACCAAGCAATTATATCGAGCTAACGATCGAGCCGTCTGGGATGAGTGGAATCCAAAAAGTCTGCAGACCGATGTTGAAGCCGGCTCATATGCTCAAGAGTTTGCTCTCATTGTCCGCCGTGAACCACATCCAAGTAACAACAACCAAGTTGCATTGCATTCCATTACTGTTCAAAGTCCTTTGATCAGAAAGGTGCTTGAGGGCACTTTTGAGGGCTATGAGGGTCTCAACACTCAACTCAAACAATTGACTTTCAAGGCTCCTTTCCATGAATTCTACTACCGATGGCACCGTTTTGAGAAGCTTTGCGAGGACGAAGAGGGCGAAGAAACCAAGGATCATCTCGATTTGTTGTATGCAATCATTAGTAAAGAAATCCTGCCTCATGTCGAGGCCATGGAGGATTTCACCAAGAACAAGGTTATAAGTTTCGAATATTTATGGACCATTTTTGCCCCTGGCATGGAAGTGTACACCAATATCGATGGCCATGACCGGATTGTTTTACTCAGGGATAGTAGATACGGAGCCAGTATGAGTGGCGAGTTCTTTTCGTTGGAATGTCGGTATATCGATTGCGATGGATTCCGGTTTGGCTATGTCGAAACATCAGTGGAAATCATTTCATTCCAAGGTGTGAAAAATCTGGCCGATCTCGATGCACTTCCTAGCCATCTTCACCCTGATATTGAGAGCCTGGTGAGAAAGTTGCATACACGTGGTGCTAAGCTAGAGCACCTCAATGGGTTTTATCACATGTCATACTCTGGCTTTTATACTGCCAGGTCAAGCAGGCAACTTCGAAAGAGCCATGTGAGTGGTAAACACCAATCTAGAATCTGTAAAGTGCTCACCAAAGTGATTCTATGTAGGTAGGAAATGGGCGTATCATCATCGATCCCCACACCTTTAGCATATATGGTATGCCTGGGCCAAATCTTGGCATCATTGAGCCCGGTTCAACCACAAATGCTGCTGCCGATGGCTCATATGGTGCACATGAGAACGTGATATATAAAGCAACGAACCAAGCCTTCCAAGAGTACCAGAAGTCTCTTCGAAAGTATGGGAAGCGAATGAAAAGCGGCCCGAGTTCGCGCCGTAAGATTTCTTCTACCAAGCCACTTAAAAACTTACTTATATGCGGGTTAGCGACTTCTCTGAGTCCAAGACAGCGACTGCTCTGTTCACCAATTGTCAGAGGTTACTGCCTGACTTCCAAGTGTTGGTGTAAGATCCCCATGAGAATTAGACATCTAATTATTTGCTAAACTATTGATTTAATCTCTAGCTGAATTCGATGTCGACAATATTAGCCCAATTCGTTGGAGTGAGAATGCATTCGCGAGGCTTGTCCTCCCTCATGGTTACAAGGAAATCATCCACGCATTTGTTCAAGAGCAACTTACTCGCGACGATGGATTCGATGATATTATTTCTGGGAAAGGTAAGAATATTAGTCTGTAGTCATTCAAAGCTCTGCTAATTGTGGATGCATAGGTCTAGGGTTCATCATGTTACTAAGTGGAGAACCTGGTGTTGGAAAAACACTTACAGCGGAATCTGGTATACCTATCTCACCTGATAACCATTCAAGGCCCTTGCTAATTATTGCAAGTCGCCGAGGAGATGCACCGGCCACTGTACTCGATGAGTGCAGGCGAACTTGGAGAAACAGCTGCAGAGGTTGAAGAGTCTCTTGAGTTAGTTATGGAACTCGCTAGCAAGTGGAACGCAATTCTGCTTCTCGATGAATGCGATATGTTTCTTGAAGCTCGCACAACTGCAGATATACGTTGCAATCGTCTCATATCCAGTAAGCTCCTCCTCGATTTTAAATTACAGGATCGAAATTGTTTCTAATCCCACCAAGTTTTCCTAAGAAAGCTCGAATACTACCGCGGCGTAATGTTCCTCACAACCAACCGCATGAGTGATTTCGACGCCGCCTTCGAATCTCGCATTCATCTCACAATCCATTATCCAGCCTTAGATACAGCAAGTAGACTCCATATCTGGAAAACATTCGTAAGAATGGGAAATTCGGAGAGTTTGTTAAGTGATGGTGATTTGGAAGTTTTGGCAAAAAATGAGATTAATGGAAGACAGATTAAGAATATTATTAAGACCGGAAGGCTACTTTCGAAGCAACAGAACGTTCCGTTGGGGATGGAACATATTAATATGGTTTTGAAGGTTAAGAGGGGGGAGTTTTATTGATGGTTCATTTTTTTATGTTGAAGTTATTGGAGAAGTAGGGATTGTGATTGACGTGCCGAGATATCCGGGAGAGCTGGCGATTTCCTTTCCACGTGCAGTTTTCTCCAATCAAGAATACCATTCTAGCATAGAGTAAATGATTGGAAGTTCTACTTATCTATCTGAAGTATTCCGTGCCTTGAGCCGATGTCGGCGCACCGGAGGTGGGACATCGAAAGTTCCAAAATGTTGCTGTGAATAATGCATATTATTCATTTTTATTCTGAACGCCCAACTGATACTTTTCTAAAGCCGAAACTTGAAATATGTATAGATTGAAATTTTTGGTGGATTACATATGGGATACCTGATCTATCTAGTTTTGGGATGTAGCACTATATACCTCTTTTCGAGGGAAAACAAACTATATAAATGCCAGCTTCAGAGCTTATGAAATGAAATGTAAGGGATGGTTATTTTTTATTTCTTATTTTGGTTGGAATTTAATCATTTGAAGAATATAACAAGCTAAGAGAATTTCTCATTATTTTAAGATATTTAAGTTTTATTTTTATAAGGGATTTTTATTTTAAGTAATTAAGTCAAATACTACATCCATATGACCTTAGCTTTAATATTTAACAGAGCATTATTAGAGTTTCAATGGCTTACTAGAGTTGTATATATATGGATAATCTATTAGGTACGACTTATTTAATATGGTGGGTTTGTTCGGGTAATTTCGCGAAGCTATGAGTAATTTTAGAAAAAGAGCAGAGGTTGAGTATAATAAGCATGGTGGAGAAGGGGAGAGAGAAAAGGGGGGGGGGATGTGAAATAGGATGTGAAATGGGTTCCAAGGAGAAATAGTAAGGGTGATGATATATTCCTGCCCCACGAATTGACCGTAACAGATCTTCTACCTCTTTTATTAATCAACTACCAGTTTCTAGAAATTCTCTTCCTATGGCGAAGTATTCTATTCAATTTCTTAAAATAATAGATTTATGTGAGTATTGCGAGGTACTATCTCTCTCACTTTAACTTGAAAATCATCTTGGGGGCTTTTTTTTTGGATTTACGAAAAGAATTGCAAGGTTAAGAAGACTATAAGGATCAAGCCCTGGATTGCGGAATTGAAATTGAATTGCTGCGATTTTTCGAAGTAGCAGCTCCTTTATGGTGTTCACCCCTAGACATTTAATCGTACAATGCTTTACAGGAGAGCTTTGAGGCAGTGGCCGTTTCAGAGCTACTCTCATAAAATATTATCTTTACATGCCGTGTTTTTCTCGTGATACTTGTAAAAATATAAGGAATTAAAGGCTACTTAAGTTTAATTTTCTGCATTGGCTGCTACTTATTTATTATAGCTTTAATGGATAATTTGGCAGTACTTTCTATTCTTTATATTTGATAAAGAGAACCCTCGGGTAAGGCCCAGAAAAACCGGGTGTTAGCTCTCAAATCGAAAGTAGCTTGTAGAGCAATGCACGACTCGGTCCTGCTTCCTAGGGATATCAATGTACGCCATGATTCTGTAGACTCAACCAAAGACAGACTAGCGAGCGTCAAAATAGGCAACATGAAGTTTACCTTTCTAGGATTTTTAGTCAATAATTGATCCCCCCCGAGTCTACAATAAGTGATGCAAGGAACTAATTAGTGACCTCTGTCTCATGACTGGTGTCAACTTGCCCATGAATATGTGGGATAACTTTCGCCCGAGCACAAAATCTGCGGCTTATTTTGCAGCTGACAAGCTGAGGCGGTTGCTTTTGGCATTTTGTTGTGGCTCGGATCGTTCCCAGCTCCCAGCAGCGCCACGATATATACCCCATGAAATCTCCTGATTCTGAGCCTCTTTTCCGGGTCCATGACATGCCTGGTCCCAAATATTCTCCGTGTACTTTTGTGATCGGGGTATTAATCTAAATTCTCCATTCTGGGTCCCTGCCTAATCAAGCAATATTTCCCTCCTTTCAAACTCGTGGAAAAAGAGTTCCCCTTGATCGGCCCAACTCACGGAAAATGTCTTGGAATTCATATTTCAAGAGACGTACTCGGAGGATTTTTTTACTGAGAGCGAGCTCGACTGGCGTATTCGCGTAAATAGTTGTCAATTGGCTGCCAAGTGTTCTCTGGATGACTAGTGTTTGACTGTCAAAGCGGCTTAGCTTTTTGTCTGATGATTATACGCGTCTCAGGCTTTAAATAGGAGATTGCCTTGGGTTATCATTACCAGCGCATCTTTGTTGTCGTTGCCCTGGTTTCTGATGCATCATGCATGGTGATTTTCCTGCTGCCTTAGTATAGTGGTTCGATAAGTAAGCAACAATACCGAGCTTGGGGGGGCAATGCTATTTATCGTGAAAAATGCTATCTTTGATACGACAGGCGAGTACGGCTTTTCTCGGCTGGCTTTTCCTCAACCACCGACAGCGACCAAAAGCTCTGCAGAGCTTTGAAGCTTGACAAGCTAGTGTATCACATTTTGTCGGCTTGGGGTTTGGTGGACGGAAGAGTCTGATATCCTGTTCGGGAGCTATTCTGGTGGGTGGTGGGTGCTTGGAAGAGAGCAGAAACCTGGACAAGTGAGCTGGTGAACAAGAAAAGGTTCCCAACAAAAGCCGAAGACATGAACAAATCATCCGATGTCCGAACAGATGGTAATCGGATTCAAGGGAGGCGCGGCCGCACACATATTTGGGCTCCAGGAACCGTGTGGCTTATTATTTTGATATGTTGGGAAATCGACCGAGGTTTATCACTACAGTATTTCGGTGGCAGCAACGCCTTGCGGCTCGTAAATACCTCCGGATGAGGCAATGTGCGGGATGTTGATCGGCTGAGGCACAGGCGCAACTTTCATCCGCCGGACCACCAGGCGTCCTCGTTCAAGTAGCTTTTCGCTAGAACAGAAACTTTTGACGACCACGACGACGTTCGTATCTAACCTACCTTGTAAATGGATCTAAGACCGTAAACTCGGGCGTGACGTGAGATCGTCCAACCCCTTGTAACATGGCATGGATTCCCTCTAGGCGAGAACTAGACGCCCAATTCTTTCATTACTCCCATCAATTATCCCTAAATTCGGACTTAAATATCCACCTGTTACCAAGCCATAGAAGGTGTACCACTCAGTTCAGGACAACGCTTTTAGTATAATTCGCTTATTAATATCGTTTTATTTGGAGGAATAGTCGTTCCCAGTTGTTTTAGTAATCCAAGTTGCACGCAAGAACGGGCATCTGATTTGTCCCCTGGAGCCGAGCTGGATTTCCGAGCAACTCCAGTTCTCTAACTGACCCCCACCAACCTCCGACCCACTGAAACGACAAAGCGCTTGCATGTAATAGGGAATATTTACGGATCGCCAAGGGGGCCGGAGCGTCATGGTTTGGGGCCCACAGAGCAACTTTTCTTATACATACTCCCCTCGCTCTCCGGCACTTACCCATGAGACTAGTATTCCCTACTATTATTTTTGTCCTCTTCTCTCGCAGACATTCTTTTTGAAAGATATTAAATTATCAACTCATCAAATCCATTTCCAGTCATGATTACTATCGATCGAACGACGTGTGTGGCTCACCAACCCGGAATCGGCGGGCCTTACGGATATGTACCAACACTCGCTGCCGGAATCTTTTTCTCTATTGTATACTTTTTAAGTATGTCTGCACATACTTTCGTCGCCATCCGTCACAGAGTATGGTGGCAACTAGTCTTCTCGATCGGAGCACTTTGTGAACTCCTCGGATGGGCTGCAAGGACTTGGTCGTCGGATTGTCCTTACCAAACAACTCCATTTATAATGCAAATCACATTGCTGATTCTAGGTAAGCAATTTATATCCTCTCCAGACAAACATGAAAGACTTGATGAAAAGATTATATCACGGGATGGCATCACATAACCAAACCTTGAAGTGAAGAATCCGAATGCGCCTCGGGCCTCATGTCCTACCTTAACACCTTAATATATTTTTAAAACTATCTGGTTTTTTCCACTAGCCACAGATTTAAAAGCTTTATTTTAGATCCCTAATCCTTCTCTAGCACCTACCTTTTTCACCGCAGGAGTCTACATTATCCTGGGCCGGCTCATCCGAACCTTCGGAAACCAAGTCTCGCCACTTTCCCCAAATACATACCTCTACATCTTCTGCACCGCGGATGTCGCTTCACTCATAATTCAAGCCGTTGGCGGAGCATCCGCATCAGCTGCGTTTAACAACAACACGAATACTACGCCAGGAACGCATATCATGCTCGCTGGTATCGTGGTCCAATTCGTCTCTCTAATCATCTTCACCGTTCTCTTCACCTGGGTTATATCTCACGCTCTCAAGACGAAAGCATATATGATGCATACCCGCAAGATGCAGTTGATTGTCGGAGGAACTTGTTTATCGGTTGCTGTCGTACTTATTCGAAGCGTTTATCGAACGATTGAGTTGAGTCAGGGTTGGACTGGGTATTTGATTACGAGGGAGAGGTTCTTTATTGCTTTGGATGGGGTTATGATGGTTATCGCAGTGGGGATTTATAATTTTATACAGCCTAGATGGGCTAATATGACGGATGGGAAGAGCACACCTGCGGATGAGACGGAGATGGAGGGGACGATTCAGTCGGGGAATGAGTCGCGGAGTGGGGAAGTATAGTCTTTGGATTTCTTTGGGTTAATGTTTTCATGGCGTTTAGGCGCTTTATAGATATTTAGACTTCCCATATTGAGGAGTGGAGGAGTGCCACTCACAAGGACTCTTAATTTGTATTTCTAGTTTCGTGTTAGATCTTCAAGCGATAGATACAGAGTCTTTAGAAAAGCTTGGTAGCCAACCACCCATAAATAAGAGAGAGTATAAGAAATAGAAGTTACAAGACGTTGCCCGGCTCATATAAAAGGAGAAAATCCGGGATTGAATATCAGGTTTGTCGTAGCAGTTAGAAGCCGAGGAGTCAGCCATTCTAGTTCATTCTTTCTTATAAATTACTTATATATTTAAACTAAGTAGCTTATTGCACCTGCTTTAGCCTAGTACCTAGTCGAATAGTGGATGTAGGCTTTTGCTACCATCGGATGTAGAGTAGGTTCTATAGTATTTATAGTAAGGCTTTCTCTTTATAAGATCCTTAATTAAGTCTTATTTAATAAATCCAATTCATTCGATTACCTAAAGTCCAACACGTATGATCTTCAAATTATTTCCAAAGGAGGACAGGGCCCCTCTAAATCCACTCATCAAATATCCTTGATAAAAGCCAACTCAGAAAAAGTAACCATAGGTGGTTTCGGCATGGGACCAACATATTCCTTGCGATTCCTATAAGCCTTCCAAGAATCGTCATTTTTCTTATCAAACCATTCACATAACGAAAGATTCGTCTTTTCGTCGATGGTCCCATCCGGAGCGATCCTACCCCTTAACGGCCAGCTGATACAGTGTGTCCACTTTGTTATCAACCCTAACTCTGCGTTACGCACGTCCTCCTGTCTAGCCCCAGTACGATGGTCCCAAATAATCGTCAAAACCTCACAGAATTTTTCCATTCTGAATCGTTTATATAGATCATCCTTGTAATACCAAAGCCAAATGTAGTTAACAACGCGGGTCCATAGGTCCCACGTAATCGCAAATCGGTGGATTTTAAATCCTCCCGTCAAAGAGTTTTGGTTGTGCAACCAGCCCAGTTTCTTATCGGCCCATTGAATTCCTATCACGCACTTCGATTTTTCGTCACGACAGTGATATTCAATCCAAGCCAAGGTATCAATTTTCGGGCTAAGATATTGTCTTCCTCCAGATTCGTCTGGAAACCCTTCTACGCGTTCATAGAATTTCAAAGCTTCAACTCGAGACTCGTGACATGCATGTAGAAGTGGTGGAATTCTCGGAGAACGCTTTAGTTGAGGTCTGTCTATCCTCTCTGCGAAAAGATTGAAACATCGAGGAATAACGAGTCTCCATATCATAATTCGGATTTCTGGTGGAAGCTTTTCGAATATGTGGAAAATTCTTGTTTCCCGATAAACTTCATAGTTGAGATTAGCATAGAACTAATCAAAGATGTCAAGAGGAGCAGGAATATTATTAGTTGACTTACTGATTAGTGGCCTGAGTGATGGCCTCCTGGGCTGCGTGCTGTCTGTCATTGTACTGTCTATCATTGTACTGTCTATCAAAGGGCTGTCTATCATAGTGCTATCTGTCGTTGTACTGTCTATCATAGCGCAGTCTGTCATTGTGCTGTCTGTAATAGTGATATCTTATTTCTGGAGATGGTATGTAAGATGGGAATTTTACGGCCGCTCTCACAGCTATATATAAAACAAACGTCCCTGCCAACAAGGAATATGTGAACTACTTCGGAAGAAGGCAGGTTAAACCATGCACAAAAAATTAAAAATAAATTATGGGATTCGCCACGCCCTATAATAAAGGAGACGATAATATTGTCTTATTTCCACAACTACCAGTATTCAAAACATTTCTTGAATAGGAGTTTCGAAATCATTCTATCATTCTGAGTGTATAGAATTTCCGAGCGAGAATTCTGGATTCATGACATGTATGTAATAATGGGGGAATTGGGGGATCTCTTGATTCCTGTAATGGTTTTAGTACGAGAATACGAATATGCTATTTGAAGGGGATGGTGAGTGGAATAGAAGCTGGATTCACTTACTAGGCTTGTTGGGGGTTTTCTCTATTATGGAGGTATGTAAGATTGCTAGTTGAGTTTGGAGGGACTTGAATTCCTGGTCAGCGGAAGCAATTCCTTTCGCGACATTTAAACATTTCTCGAGGTCGAATAAGGGGTTTGGCCATAGCTATCGCGATAAACTGATTTTGAAGAGCTGCGAAGGGCTTCTGCTGAGGATGTTAGGTTGTTGTGGGTTGCTTGAAGTTAACACTTGATAAGGCCAAGTTGATATAGCTAGTTGAAGAATTTCTAGCCTTAGCGGTGGCCCATTTCCCTCTTGAATGGCTAGTTTGTTTGTTTGTTTGTCTGTTTTTGTTTTAATCATACTTCAGTAGGCTTATGCGGGTAAAGGAAACCAAACCTATAACAAATAATACATGTGATGCGAAGTATCTTCCCCCTACTCATCCCTTTTTTTCCCTCCTGTTTAACCCTGTGAATGATTTGTGAGCAAAGGTAGGACTTTGCTGGCTGGTCCGCATGGAAAGTAACCAGCTGACCTGGGCCGGTGCATCGGCTTAGTGAAGGGTTAAAAGCACACAACCACGTTTAAAACTTCTAGTGATTGAGAAAGATACTCTAAAAAGATCTACTATTATCTTTTAATACGGAAGGTATATCGCAGAAATGAGTTTTAAGGATATTAAATATACTATTTTCTTTAGAAACACATAGAAATATACTTTTAATAGAGAGATTATTTATATATTTAAAGAGGAGGTAAATCGTTATATTTTAGTACTATTCCCTCTTGGTTATTTCTCGTAGTTAATTTCCAGTAAATTAAAAGGTTATAATATCATGGTCTATAAGTGAGTTTAGTTTATTGATAAGTAAACCATTCTATTTAAGATATATTAAGACTAGTAACTCCAGCGACTAAAACAGTAAAATAAAGTAAAGCTTTAGATTGCGGCTGCTTAAGATATCTTTGAATTAAAAGTAATTTTCAAGTAAATTAGCTATATAGCAAAGAAATTTCGAGTATTCCCAAGTTAGTAAACTAGTAATAGCATTGCCTAGAAATTAGCCATGATTATAATCTCTACAACCTCTGGCATTTTTCTACCCCGCGTTATCTACTCCTAAGTTTACTATATATTGTTCCTAAATAACTTTCTTATATATCTCTTGAATATTTAGCTTTTCAAGGAAATTTACTCCCGGGGCATTGGCGACTTTATTTTAATATCCCTATTGACGCTACATTCTTGAACGACTAATACTAAGAGTAGACCTACTTATTAATATATTTAAGGTGGCAAGGACATTTAATGAAATAGTTGGGCATTTTATCACGATATAGTTTATCCTACTATTTACTATGTCGAACTATTAATCTTTAAAGACTTATAAACTAGAAAAAGTTCATAATATAATAATACTTAATAGAAGGAGGGGTCTATATATACACGTTTGCCTCTAACAGATCGCTTACTACGCCAAATGGTTTCTCTCTATCCTTTTCTTCTAATCTATTAACTCCTTATCCTTATAAACTTTCTAAAAAATATATGTTCTCCCCCAGTCCACACAAGAACTCTTCTGATCTCTATCTCTCGTTTCTTGCCCTACTTGCTACTTTGTTGCTATAAAAAACTAATTTATTCTATCAAGGCCGCTTCATAGAGCCTCATAGGGACCATTTGCTATATAGGACCTATCTTATGGTTCTACATAGGCAAGGGATATATTTTAGCCTGGCCCATATACACCCCCACACCTACACCCACCTGCCGCGCCCCCCATCTCAATTATACCATTCTCTCCCTCCTCATCCTCTCAACCCATTTATCCCTCTTATCCGCCTCCCTCCAAACTCTCCCCCACTCCTCATCCATATTATTTTTCCATTCCTCTTTCAACAATCCATTCCCCCAATGGTATTTCTCTTTTAGGATCTTTTTGATTTTTCGTTGCTATATAATCATTAGTTTTGGTTCTCTCATTCTCTTTTGTAACCAGCATCTCAATCCTCTCCCCCTCCCAAAAAACATATAAAATGAAACTAACGAAAACAAAAGGAAAGAGAACAGATTGAGAGTAAAAGGTGAGGAAGAGAGGAGTCTGACGCACCTCCCACCCATCCTCCCAAACCCACCCTTCACCCCTTGGTATACAATCTAACCTCTCCACCCGTCCAATAAACCATTTCAAAAAACTCGGTGCGTGAAAAGGATAATAATTCCTATACGCCCTCTTATCCTTATCTCCATCCTCTAAATCCTCAAGCTCAACCTCCGTTCCTTCAGGAACGAGATTTCCTGGTGGAGTACCGTAGGCTTCGATGATTCTTATTGAATCTACTCCATCACCGAAAAATCAGCATTGCCCCACCCAAAGAATATTTAATCCTATTTTATTAGTTTTCCAAGCAGGAGGGAGGAATTAAAGGTTAAGATAGAAAAAAAAACGTACTTTCCGCAAGATCAAGAATTAAACATCTCCCCTCCCGACTCTCAAACTCACTAATCGCAACCTCCACCGCCCTAACCACAACCCCTCTTTTCCACTCCCTCCCCACCATCACTGGATCCCTTCCATTCCTAACACCCTCATCACCAAGATAACAAAATGGTATACTCTCCGGATAAATCTCTCTTTTCCCTACTTCTTCTTTTAAATAAGGTATTTTAGACATGAGACTTATGACTTTATCATCGATTCCAAGGTCTTTGCATAGAATAGTGTTAATTCCCAGCTGACTCTCATCCTCTATCATCTCTTCACTAGAGTCGGAACTAGTATGATCTGAAATATCTTTCTGATCTAAGGAATCATAGTTATTTCGATCACCGGGTTTCTTAGCGGGGGCTAGTAGTTTGTGTGGTGGCCAGTTAATATCCCCTTCCTCCAACTCCCCTAGTTGGATGATTAATTGATAGATTTCCGAGATCAAGTCTATGATTTCTTTTTCATTATAAGGTGTCCATTCTGAATCTGGGATTATCGGTCCGAAAATTTCTTCATCAGGTGTGGGACTTCTTATATATGAGGGGAGAGGAGGGAGATGGTGGGGTAGAGATGAAGAATTTGTGGTGTTGTGGAGGAAGAGGAGGATGAGGGAGATGAGGAGGGTGGATAGGAGGAAAAGGACGTCGGAGGATGGCATTTGATGGGGTTTGTTAAGGAAGAGTAGTTGAATTTTAGTTGGGAGGGGAAGTTGGGGGTTGAAGGGACCTTCGCTTAGAGAGGTGCGGGGGTTTTGAGGGTGTGATGCCTGCCTATTTGCCTGCTCTCTCTTCCATAAATTTCAACGGAGTGATATGATTGCTGCCTACCTTTAGTTTATCTAAGGATTAATCAGATTAATCAGTCAATCTACATTAATAGTACTAACCCTTACTAAGTTTTTAATTATAAAATATATTATTTTACTATCTTAATAAATATTACTGGGGCTAAAAAAGTATACTTTCAATAATTTCGTTTATAATACAACGACATCGTTTAACCTATGTTTCTAGGCTTCACTTAAGTGCTAAGATTAATCAATTAATTATTCTTATTAAATCTAGGCTTATTAATATAGATTAGATTAATATAAACCTATTAATCTAATCTAATCTATTCCAATCTACTCCAATAATTTTATTCATTCATTTTATATACGTCCTTTATATATCAAAGACTATTGTATAACATAAAACCCTAGAGCTACTATATACGAGTATATTTTAATTAGTTATTATACTACCTACCTTATTAATATAATAATACGTAATAAAGCGAGCTCTCGAGGGGAGGAAATAGTAAGCGTAAAATACTGAATATGATATTTGAATTCTAGGAAGGAGCGGTAAAGAGAACGGCTATATATATAGAGGATGCTCGCGTATAAGAATGAATTATCACATGACTATGCATATTGGTTTTTCCTTGATATATAAAATATGTGTTAGAAGAGCAGAAAAGGAGTAAGACAAGATAGTTTTATTTAAGCATTTTTTATAATTGAAATTTCTTTTTCATTCATGCGTATTTCTAACACAGATTTCCTCTTATCGTTCTTTCCTAGCCTCTAGGCTGCTATGTGTTATATCCCTAAATTGATATACCCACCATCTTCAGATGCAATGTGTATAAAATCCCCAACTCCATAAAAATCAGATCCCATACCCGAGATCCTAAACTCCAAATCCAGAGAATAACCGTCAACCCAAGACAATTTAAGAATATACAATCTCCGTCTTCTATCTTCTTTGTCAAACTTTTCTATCATCAGGTAAAAATCTAATGACCCAACCCCTCCCTCCTAGAAGGAGGATAAATCTTAACAACCCCCTTAGCCGGCCCCCCATGCCTCTTCATAACCCCACTCGAACACAACACAACCAAAATAACCAACCCGGCACCCAATGCAAAAAGCGCCATAATCTCACTCAGCAATCTCAACCTCCTTCTCCTCTCCTCTCTCAACGCTTCAACATCCCTTCCTTCCCCATTAACACCATACCCCTCGTCCGCCTCCTTACTCTCCTTTATCGATGAAAGCGTCCTCAACCATGCTTTCGAAGCAGAAAGACGTGTTCTCTCTCCGGAACAAAGACCAAATGTCGAGGAAGAGGAGGAATGGAACGCAGAAGGGAGATTTAGGAATGAGCCATCTATACTTGGTCTTTCGCAATCGGCTGGTCGGGTGGTTTCCATGAGTCGGGATTGGATTGCGGAGGAACGGAAAGGCATTGTGAGGGCGCGAACTATTCTTGCGGATGTGGATGGTATAGGACGTTTTTCGGAGAGGAGGGAGATTTCTTGGTAATCTTCATCCGTGGTGGTGGTGGAGGTTGAGGAGGAGGCCTGTTGGGGGAGTGGAAGTCCAATCATGATTACGGTTGGTGTGATAAAAGAAAATATGTACTATGGTAAGGTTTTCTTTGTTCTGTCACTTCTGTTTGCGAAAAGACGAACGAGTGGGTAGACTGGAGATGGGATAAAGAAACATTGTGGAAGGAGGTGGCAAGATGGCTTAATATGAAGAATTCTTGTTGGATTTGTGACGCCAACTGGGAGGAATAAAGAGAGGGATTGAGGATGGATTCGTGGCATAGCTGTGGAATAAGGATAAGCTTGGTTGGTTTGACTGACTCCCATTAATGGGAGTCGCGGGATGGAGAATGCGGATGCAGGAGTTGGAGGATGGCGTTGATTGAGGAGGGTCTCAGCCTCAATTTCCTCTCCCACACCACATAGTTATAGTTGGCACGTGACCGGACCTTCGCCAAAGTGATTGGCTGTCTTAACTCTATGCTTACCTCGCCCATTCCTCCCTCTTCGCTTCTAAAAGTTTACCCTTCTCTACCCATCTCTGTTCTAACCATTTTGCTAATTCGGCATCGCTTTCGGGAAGATCTTTTAAAGGAAATCTTTTGACGTCGACGTGGAATTTATAGCCTCTCTTCCCACTCACACCATCTTGACTAAGGGACTGCCAGATTGTGGGAGCTTCCATGAATCTATGGTTGTGTTCGTAAGCAATAGTCATGTCGTATACGGCCCCGACATGCTCGGTGTTTCGCAGATGCTGAACGGTCGTAACGAAGCCTTTTGTGCGTGGATATAGGAGATGTTGTGGCATTGGTCTCTCGCTTTCCTTGCACCACAGCCTTGTTTCCTCAGCCTTCTTGGGAGTATATCTTGTTGCTTCGCTGAAGCTAATGAGCCCTAGAGTCTATTAGTATGGCACTATATTCTGGTGCTGTGTAACTAACAGGTTGGCCATTGGCGCACAGTAATCCCAGCAAAGACACGATCCAATTCCCTTCTGTCCTTCGTCCACTGCCGACTGACCATGGGCA
This sequence comes from Neobulgaria alba, assembly GCA_003988965.1. Taxonomy (NCBI): domain Eukaryota; kingdom Fungi; phylum Ascomycota; class Leotiomycetes; order Helotiales; family Gelatinodiscaceae; genus Neobulgaria; species Neobulgaria alba. The sequence goes on from QYAM01000041.1 coordinate 71,606, forward strand.
TGCCCATTGCCCAAATACCCCATCCGAGGAAGGGCACCTTGCGGAGCTCGATTTTCGAAAACCAACGACATCGGCCCAGCATACCTGCCCGAATAGCGAGGGCTTGGATCATGTAGAAATCGGTCCAGCTTCGATGGTTCGAAACAACGATAGCCGATTCTCCCACCGGGAGTTCGTGGCCTGAGAATGTGATCACGCCGCCATTGAGGACCTCGAAAATGCACTGGATCCAGTTCCACACCAGAAATGCAATTCCAGACGAGGCGTTGTAGACGGCATCAGGGAAGAGGTAGCTGAATGGCAGCAGCAGGGAGAGCGACAAGTCCATGAGAAGCAGACCCAGGGTCCATGGCAAGACGATGAGCGTGCCTCGCAGGGCAATCCACAGACTTTCGAGGGCCATGGTGCCCTGGAGTTGGGCGGAAGATGGGGAGGAAATTGAACCCCGAAATGAGAAAATTTGGTGTAACGGCGGTCAGGTGCGCCGTGAATTGTCGACGGGGTAAATTGGACCCTGCCCCATCTGTGCAGGGTGGTGTGGTGCGTGCCAAGGGGCCAGTCGCCCCTGGACGCGAGCACGACGAAATCACAAGCCGGACGCCGCCCAGTGGAATCCGCCGGGGAACGCTCCAGGGTTGTGCGCGCACAGGAGCCTCGGCGAGCCTCCCGCCGTGGGCGTCCTCCCCGCCTTCTAGGAGCATCCCGTCCGCGCTGCCGTGCTCGCGAGCTGTATCTCTAGGCGCGGAGAGCAGCGGAGGCATTCTCTCTGCTCGGGGTGCGGGGAGGCGATGGGATGGCGATGGGACCACCTACGTAGCTACCCAAATGAAGTGTGATCAGGCCAACCGAGGGTGCCAATGATGCGCCGCACAGCGAAGCTCCAAGATTTGCGCAGCCGGCACGGCACTGGCCCACATGGGCAGACGTGCTCTGGTCGGCAGTGCAGCGAAGTGGTACTGTCAGAATGCCTGCTCGAGATCCAGATCCCACCCCCTCTAGACCTCGATCTTACCCAAGCAGCGTCGCCAGAGTGCGAGCTCCCGTCAGTCCACTCGACGCTTCCGTCCGTGAGGAACGTACGGAGCCGTTGGTCGCACGCCCCATCCCATACTCGTAGTGCATTGTTGAAGCCAGGAATACTCCTGCTTTCCCTCCCCATCTGGCCGCATTCATCGATCCTGTGCGAATATTCCCAACTCGAGCTGCTTACTCCATCCTCTGCATCTTTCTGCGAGGACCCGGCCCGTCCAGCGACATCATCCTGAGACAAGCGGCCACCCAGTGAGAAGAGGAGACGCCCAGCACCGCCCCGTCGACTCTGCTGAGGGGATTACCGGCTTCCACATATGAGCACGCATCCTTCTACAAAAGCTTCCATCCACGCACCAGGGCTCTTTCGTCCTAAGCCCAGAATTGCTCGTCTTTCCACCGCATCGTTTGGCAACGATTATATCTTGTCGTGTTCCCCAATTGCTGTCGGTTATAGCGATTCGGGCCCCGTGCAGCATTCTAGAGTCCTGGCACAGCGTTGATTCCAAATACTGTGTGCACCTCCATCACTCACCGCCCGCAGCCCAGGCGCACAACGCCAGAGACATTGGACCGTTTGCCCTGGCCCAAACAGACGCTGCCAGCCAGTGCTCGAGACCTTCCGTCGAGGTGAGTTACTTATGCACAAACTCTTCTAGCTTCCTTCGATATCCGTCCGAACCATCAGGCGCATCTGTAACCAGGCAAGGATATGGCTAACTCGGGGAATTCACAGTCGTACTTACGCCCGCCAACAGACATCCCTTCACGATATCTGCAGCAATGGCGACAGAACCTCCAATTGATCAGTACCTGCATAAACCCGATGGAAGCGCTTATGGGAGTGGACATTCGGACACTGGGAAGAGCCCTCTCTCGATGAGCCTGGGTCTTTTGAAGACGTTGACGGAAAAGAAAACTACTCGAGGTAGATGTCCCATGCCCCTACTCTGCCACACCGTCTGATTATATCGTAGCCGACGGTCAGCCACCAAAGAGAAGAGGTCCGAAGCCGGATAGTAAGCCAGCTTTGACACGGAGGCAAGAACTGAACCGACAGGCCCAACGGTATGTTGTCGCACAGTGAACAGTTTCAATATCTCTAACATAAATCAGAACCCATCGTGAACGGAAGGAGTTATATATCAAGGCTCTCGAAGAAGAGGTCCTACGTTTGAAGGAAACCTTCAGCAAAGTCAGCCGTGATAAGGATACACTTGCCGAAGAGAATCGCCAGCTTAAAGCACTGCTTGCTCAATATAATATACCATGGAATGGTACTGGTAACATCGACGAACTTATACGGAACCCAAGTCTTGGCTATACGTCCAGTGGTAGTATTTCGGGGAGCTACGAGCACGGGTCGAGCTATAGTCCTCCCCCCCACACGAACTCATCGAGTCCAAACAGCCATTATCAAAGCACATCACCTCCCAATGCAAACACAAAGGGACGAAGTTTAGCCCAGCAGCAAGTTCACCAAGGGGTAGACTATGATCAAGCAGGCATTGATTTCGTATTAACGTACGCCAATCCTTCGAAAGCGTACTTGTCGCCTCCCCCACAATAGCTAATTCCTATCTCGGCGCGCAGGCTCGAAAGACCATGTATGAACCACATGCAATTCCTTGTCGAAAGGGCGAGTGCGGTTGAGGGTGATCCTTGCGGTCACGCTCTCATGGCATCGTGCCCACCATCCGTCGATGAAAAGCCTGATATTCCCTTCGGACATGGTCCATTACATGCACAAGGTACTGCGCCAAAGACTTGGGATCTGAGTAAGGGCGACCTAGCGAATCTTCTCGACTTGAGTAAACGTCTCAACCTAGATGGGGAGATTACTCCCGTTATGGCTTGGGGCATGGTCCTTAGCCACTCAAGATTTTTAGATCTTCGGCCGGAAGACTTCGAGAAGATGTGCTTGGACCTTGGCCCGAAAGTCAGGTGTTATGGGTAGGTTTGCATGCTTGTCTAAAATATTCTTGCTGATTTATTTTTAGTTTTGGAGCAGTGCTCGAGGAATTCGAAGTCCGTGACGCTATGGAAAGCGTTTTATGTACGAAGCCAGATACCACAATGATTTATTAATGTATTATTATGTTGTCACAAAATGGTGAGCAAGTACGGGGTCTTGATGATATACGGCTCAATGTCTCGGACGGAATCTAGTTTTTAATTTAACGATTGGTGTCAAAATATATATGCAGAGAAATCACTTCAAAAGCAATATTCACGTCGTATTTATGCAATGTCTGTGTCGTATTAGACCAGAAATCCTTCGCATCTCTCCTCTTGTTGCCAAGATTAGTTATAAGAGTTCATCATAATTCCCAACTAGCAATTAGTGGGTTTAGACAATTGAAGAACCCAAATGGTACCTTTCTGCTGCAAACACGTGATCATAGAAAAATTGGCAAGGATGTTGCCCCACTAAGCGCTCTTCCACACATCGAAATATTTACAAACTCCATCGTGACGACCGTCCTCCAGAATACCGCAACCCACGTTGCAATCATGGCGCCCATATCACTTTCCGATATCATATCCTCTCTCCCCTCTGAGGATTCCTGGGGCCCTCCTACTCCCACCGAAACCACCCTAAATGGCGTTCCTTACGCTCCATACTCCAAAGGCGACAAATTGGGCCGCATGGCTGACTGGACTACTGAAGGCAAAGATGGACGAGATGGCAGAGGTGGGAGACAACAATACAACCGAAACTATAGAGGTGTGATTTATTGCCTCATAAAATCTATTATCTGCCATATACATTGCCATTTATATACCAAAATAATACAATAATATGTCATTAAGAGCGGAAGCTGACTTTTTGTACAGATCAACAGGTTTACGGAGCTGGGACTTCGTCGCTCTTCACAGTTTCGCAACTGGCTGAAGATGAGAGTTCGTTCTCGGTTGTGAGCAATACGCGCGATTCGACGAAGACAAGATTTGGTAGGGGCGGGGCTTTTGGTGGACGAGGGAGGGGTCAACGAGGGGGCAGAGGGGATACACGGGGAGGACGAGGACAGTTCCAAAGAGTCGGTGGAAGAGGTGGCCAACAAGGGTATAGCAACTACAATGATCGGGGAGGTCGCGGTGGTGCCCGAGGTGGTAGAAGATTTGGCTGGAAAGATTATGACAAGCCTCAGAGGAACCGTGATGCTTCGGTTAACATCAAGCCCGATTGGAAGATGTTGGAGGAGATTGATTTCAACCGCTTGGCTAAGCTGAACCTGGATACTGATGACGGAGAGGATATCGAGAGTTACGGATTCCTTCATTACTATGATCGATCCTTCGACAAGCATGTTGTCAAGACTGCTGAGAGGAAACTCAATGTCATTGATCGCGCTGCATACAACGTCACCACATCCTCGGATCCTGTTATTCAAGAGCTTGCTGAGAAGGATGAGGCTACGATCTTTGCTACGGATACTATTCTTTCCATGCTTATGTGTGCTCCTCGATCAATCTATCCTTGGGATATTGTCATTGTCCGACAAGGCAACAAGGTCTTCCTCGACAAGAGAGAAAATGCTGCTTTGGATATGGTCACTGTCAACGAGAACGCCGCTGATGCTCCAATGGATGCCTCAGAAGGAAGCAAAGATGCAGTCAACCAACCTGGTGCCCTTGCCGAAGAAGCAACCTACATCAACCACAACTTTTCCAACCAAGTCGTCATTGAGAACGAATCCCAAAAGGTCGAAATGGCCCACGAAAATCCCTTCTATAACTCAGCCGAGGAGACCGAGCCAGCAGCCAGCAAAGCCTACAAATACCGCCGATTCGATCTCTCCCTCAATGACGAAGACCCAGTTCATCTCATTGTTCGAACTGAACTTGATGCTGTTCAGAAGAATGCTATCAGTGGTGAAGATCAATTTATTACGATCAAGGCACTGAATGAGTTCGATCACAAGGCGCAGGGAAGCGGTGGTGCTTTGGACTGGAGGACGAAGTTGGTGGGACAGAGAGGTGCCGTCGTCGCAACTGAAATGAAGAACAATAGTTGTAAATTGGCTAGGTGGACTGTGCAAAGTATCATGGCTAAGGCTGATGTTATGAAGCTTGGGTATGTTTTCCCTCTTATCTCCCATCCTCCCCCAAAATATAACATGAAACTCTTTACTAACAAATCCTCACAGTTTCGTATCCCGCGCCAACCCCAAGACAAACGACAAACACGTCATTCTTGGTGTCGTAGGCTGGAAACCCCGCGACTTCGCTCAACAAATGAATCTGTCTCTCTCCAACGGATGGGGTATCGTTCGTACGATTGCCGATATGTGTCTGAAGAGAGAAGAAGGGAAGTATGTTCTGGTTAAGGATCCTAATAAGCCAATCTTGAGGCTGTATGAGGTTCCTTTGGGGAGCTTTGAAGATGATGGAGAAGAGGGTGGAGCTATTGAGGAGGAGGGCGAGGAGGAGGAGTAAGTGGTTTTTGAGAGCAGATAGAGTTTGGGGGGAATGGGAGTGGAAAAAATGTAATGCCTGGCTATATTGTGGGGCTTGGGTTAGTTGGTTGGTTGGGGATGAATTGGGATGGCATGTTTTTGGGGGGAGGGGAGTTATGATTATTATAACTTAGATGGAGGTGAAAAATAAAAACGCTTCCTTTACCTGTTTGAAAAATCGCTTTGTCATTTGATTATATATATATATTTATAATATATAATTAATCATACACACACACACACGAAGTATCTTAGATTTTTCTATGAGCTCTTGATATAACGGTAGGTACATAAGTGAGCATTTTTAGATTAATAAAGTTGAGGTTATAGGGTGTTTTTTTTTAAGAGAGAGAGAGAGATAAGACTAGTCCTTAGTAGAAATTATAAGTGTAAGAATTAAAGTATTTAAAGTTTAAGGTGGCGAAAGAGGGGGATGGTTAATAAGAGAGTTAAGATATTTTATTTTCATTAAATTTTTAAAAATAGATTATTAATGTAAGAAGAAAGTTAGAGACTTCTAGCAAATAATAAAGGAATTTTAGACTTTATATGCAAAATGTAAGAGCCTAGAGGGAGGGGGTAGTGTTAAGTGTTAGTAGGTTTAATAGAGTGGAGGAGATTTAAGAGTATTTCTGTAGTTAATCCGAGAATGGTATTAATTAGATCTTTAGGTACTGCTGGAAAGCTGGGAAGATTGTTCTATTGAGAGGGAATAGAGCGCTAATTCAAGAGAAAAAAAGTTTCATCCCTAAACTTCGACCGTTGGATTTCCTAATCTCTTTCCACCCATAGCTTCCTACTCTGCTCTTACTAGAATCGAGACATTTCTTTACAGGTAACAAAAACTAGCTCTCGGATCTTATTATTGCTCAAAATAGCGGAAAGGCTTCCGCCTGGGGTAGTTCCTGTTTCTTGAAACGGCGTTGTACATACCCGAAATAAGATGTCGAACTTTGTTTTCCCGTGGAAGAATTATTATAAGGGGATTCATATGGAATGATTTTATAGCGAGATAAAAGTAAATGGGCATGAAATACTACTTTGTCCTTTTAGTACCTTACTATTTTAGAATTCTAGGACGTGAGATAGGGGGAGGTTGGTTTTTATTCGCAATGGCATTTATTACGGGGCATTGCTGTCGGTTGGCGTTATTTTGTTTGCTAGATATCCCATGGAGATACCTATTGCTTTCCTTAAACAATGTATAATAAACCCAGACGTAATTCTCGGTATAGATACCGGTTCTCAAGAGTTAAATCATAATTACCATAACGCTAAGCCATTAGACTCCCCGTTCTTCCTCTATAAACCTCTAATTCCGGTTACATATCGACTAACTACCGTGTTGTCTCATCTTACATACTATTCAGTCACTTCTTAGTTACCTCCGTAGCAATTTCAAATTCATGAAATTTTAATTCCTCTATTATTCACAGATGCAGGGGAAGTTCCCTACTATTGTGAATTATCCTATAATATTATACTTCCGATTAAAGATAATCCATCCTCCCGATAAAACCCGAAATAAATAGTTTAGTTACTTGTCTCGAAACCGTTTTCACGTTATGGACTCCAAGTGTTATAATATTCTTAGTTGTAAATCTATTTCCCTCAAACCGTCCCCCCAACTGTATTCGTTAACCTAATCTGCTGCATGAGAAATATGTCAGGGTTACTTTACTATAGGGAAGCTTGAGAATTAGGCATATAAGTAGTTATCGGATGGTAAGAGCATACCTAAATCCTGGAGCAAAGCCAATTTGAAATGCCTGGAGATCCTTTAGCTTGCCAGTAATCTCTGATCGACCTATCAGGAGAAAAAAGTAGCCACGGTATGTCAGGTTAAAGTTAGTAGAAAGAAGGCACTCTTGTGTCGCAACGTAAGAATCTAAGTTCCAAATATTAATTCCTATTAATTTTCCTATCAGCGCCACACTATCGGTTTTACGAACTTGGCAATACGCCCATGAACTCCGCTTTTTTTAAGGCCGTTAATACTGAATTTCTTTTCATATATTATCACGACTACTTATTTCACTAATTTAAATGCTAATAAAGAACCAAAGGCGACAAAGTTTTCAAATATATTATACAGTTCCTCGTAAATATCTAAATCTAGCCTTTCGAGCCACTCTCTCCCTATACTCACTCCATCCTTCTAAACCTGTCGCTATTCTAATATAAATCAGACAAATCCTTTAACAACTGTGTCTTAAAATGCATCAAGCTTCAAGAGAGGTCGAGGCCGTCATTATAAATGTCTGCAATCTGAAGTGGTCCCGAGAATGTCCATCCACTCACTGTTCTAAAACTATTGAATAAGGCCTGCCATTGGTATTCACAACCCTGCTCCTTCTCCTCATTTTCAACATTCCTAAAGTCAATCCTTAATCGATTGAAGTAATGTGCCGCCAAAACGTCTTCCCAAGGCCAATTTGGGCTAATGTTTATATGTGAGTACCAAAGATCCATGATGAGGTTCTTCAGATGAGGAGAACAGCAAACATGCTGGAATGCTTGGTAAGCTGGATTATAAGGCCTTAAAAGATAATGCGTAACGGTGAATAGCAAATACAGCGAGACTGGACAAACGACGATATTCTCTACTTTTCTATGCATGAGCTTAGAAAAGTAAGTTGCTGCCTGCCATAGTATATTTTGCCTTACTATACTCATCGGTTCGGAAAAGGAAACCGCGGTGGCATAAATAAAGTCGTACTTAGGGCTGATGTAAATGAATTTCTCAGGGTAATAGTGATGCATCGGTTCATTAGTATGATCGGTACGCTTGTAGATTTCAAAAGGCTCGAATACTTCGAGAGCTAGTTTCCGAGAATCGTGGCAGGTGTGCAGGAGTGTAGGAATTTGTTGGGGCTCTAGAAGAACAACTCGGCATTTTACAATTTCGAGTATTGCAATGTCCCAGACCATTAGCTGTAATTCTGGGAGAAGCTTGCTAAAGCAGGTGAACCTATTAAATGCTGTTACGAGGCGGTGGGGATGCGCGCATGGTAAATGCGGAGTGTATACCCATGCATTTTCAATTAAGGGAAGAGATATAGGAGGCACAATTACTGCACTGCCTGTTGGATTGGTGCTTGTTTGGTTAGTTGCGTTAGATGTCGAAGACATGGTGCTAGAAAATCCACTCTTAAATCAAGAGCTGGAAGTGGACTTTTCGAATTCGTAGGAGAGTATTTTTAAGATCGTTTTAACAAATGTAGCACAGTAACAAGGAGGTCATTTATATCGTGGAACTTTCAAAACATTGTCCTGGATAAGGTAACAATTATATTGTCTACAATACCTACAATATAGACAAGACAAAGAAAGTTTGACTGCAAAAAAGTTATTTGGGGTTAGTGTCTTAAGGACAGAGTAATCGCTTGTATCCGACAAACCTGCTGTGAAACTGATGTTCGGCGTATCCCACTCTTCCTTCGATCGATTTCGTAGAAAAGGTTAGAAGGAGGTTGGGGTTCTACTCGCTTACTCTGATCTACCCCTTTCAACAACAAATATCCCAGGTAGAAATCCACCGTCCTTCCTCACAAGAAAAATAATACCAAGGAAGAAGATAGAAGAGGGGAAAATAATATTAGATAACTTTTTCCTTACTAACCTAATGTGTTAAGTGTCTAGGTAACCTCATCTCAATGAGCTTAGAATAATCAGAGTCTTCAGAGATCATATTATAACATTTTATATGTCAAATCATATTCCCTCTTATCGTAAGATAATCCGTCCCCTTTTTATAAGAGAAGCTATAAAGTGTAATCATCACCGCCTAAATCCTAAAATAGAAATCATCGAGCAATTTACTTAGTATATAGATCTCTTCATCTACACTTAAAACCCTCCTCATTGATCAATGAATGAATTAAATCCTACATAAAAAAAAACTATCTTCATCCACTCCAAAATCTAACGACAATCAAACCTCATACCCACCCACCACATCAAAAACGATTATAAACCCTCCCTTCAAATAAATCTAACACAACCAAGAAATAATTCTTAACCTTAGATATCCCGACTATCTACACCCATCAACCACTATAGGAAATATAATTTCAACCTCTTTCTCACTCTCCTTACTAAACTCTATTTCCTAATCTATTTCCTAATCTATTTTTTTCGTAATTGAAGTTTACCTAACTATCTCCTTAAAAAACCAAGTAATAAATGTTAAGTAATAGCCTCCCTCTATAATATTTCTTAAATTTCTATAGAACTTTTACCTACTCTTACCTACTCTCTCTTCCCAACTCTTTCTCCCTCACCCTTAATAAATAAAAATTATAAAAAAAGTTATAAAACCCCCCTTTATAATTATCATCTAATCTAATATAAAATTAAACCTTTTTCAAAATATTTATTTTATTTCATTTCATTTAACTTAAAAATATAATATTCGATCAATATCCCCTAAGGATTATCACTCTAGGCTCTTCAGAGATACACGATATATATTGCTATATCGATAACTCTAGTTATTGCTTAATAGTTGTCTTGCTTGCCAAACTACGTACATAAACACACCTTAGCCTTATGGCTGCCAGTAGACTTTAAATATACACTATTATATATGGGCGTCACGACGCGCTAACCTCATCCGACTGTAAGGTTGGAACACCAGTATATTATCCCTGAGACCGTCTCAGAGTTACCTCCATGGATATCTTTGAGTCGTGTTACTGATCTACACTATATTATTAATAGTATATATAAAATTAAATCATTATATAAACCAAAAAATATCATATACAACTAACTTACTTAACATATCTAATAAACAACTACTTTAATTCCTAAAATCTAAATTTAGAATATCCAACATCCAATTCTTCTTCCCTTCTAAAAAGTAATTATATAATACAAGATAAGATAAGTAAGATTACAATCTATTCTACCTAAGGAACTTTTAAAATCTCCACTCCAATCACATCCCCTTTCTCCTCATCTTCCATCCTCCCCCTCCTCCTCATCCTCATCCCAACTACTTCCTTCCTCCCCCAAAACCAAAACCTAAATCCCCCTCTCCTCCTCCAAAACCCCACACTACCATCTCCCCTCTCCCTCTCCCTCTCCACCCCCCCTCGTTTCAACCCTCCCCCCCAACCGGGCCTAACCATCTCCCTCTCAAATCTCAGCAGTAAATTCGCAATAGCCATCCTCGTCGTATAGATAACCAAACCGATCAACGGTACAATAACAGCTATCGAGACGGCAAACATGTATTTCAACACGAATCCCATGTGTAGGTTATCCGGGAACTCTACGATTCTCAGACTAAACATTGTAGCCATGAGAGAAAGAGGTGCCTATGATGATGATGGAGATTAGTCGTCATACGTGGAAGAAAAAAAATAAAAAAATGGTAGGGTAGGAAAGGAAAGGGTAGGAAAGGAACGAAACTTACAAAAATAATAGTAACGAGTGTAAAAAGAACCATAATATTACCTTGCTGTTTCGTAGATTCCGCAGTCCATCGAGCCGATCTCGCTTCCGAAACATTCGCTTGTTTCTGTTTCAAATCTAAAAGGTGGTCGAGCTAGCTAACTCGTTAGTAATCCGAGAAGAAATTTTTTAAAATCACAGTCTGAAATACTAACTGCTTCATTTGCCGCCTTGGCTTGTGTTTCTAATGCCTCTCGACGCTTTTCTTGCTCTAATACCATGGTATGGAGTTTGCGAAAATGGTTCTCGGAGCTATAAGGTGCGACTTCTCCCGTCTCGGTAGAATCAGACTTGATATGAAAAGTGTGGGAAGGTGATTTTAGAGACAACTCGCTTATATCTGGTCCGGATCTTATGGTGGCAGCAGCTTGATCCAGCACAAGAGTTTGATTTTCGAGCAAAAGAGCCAAGATATGAAGTTCATCTCGGATATCTTTAATCTCCTTAAGCTGTTCAATTTCCTCATCGATACTATAAAGCTCTTCGGGCTTTTCATCTGGATCTGAAGTCTGAAATTGGCTACGACGACTTTTCTTAGACTTTTCTGCGAATTTCGCAAAGGTTTTGCTTTCTTTGTCCGTCTAGTCGACTTTAATTTTTCTCATTTTTGAATATTGGGGATTTTACTAACCACAGACGCAATTGCGCTTTCATAGACATCGAGGATTTGCATGTGGCCGTAGGGTGTTGACTGCTTACAGAAGGGAGCTAGACATTTATAGACAATCAATTGCGCTAGATCGTTGACGGATTCAAGAGGTGATCTGTTGACGAGAGTAAAATAATTGTGAATGCTCTTCAAAACATCTTGGCTATTCTTCTCGTCACCTTCTTCCTCATTATGGGTCCAGTTCTCGGGAAAACTGGAGATTATTGTGTCTATTGAGATGTGAGACTTATTCTTCCACTATATGTGAAATGACCTACTATCATCTAATATCCACAACCAGAGTTGATCAACCATCATGACGTGCTTCTCTTCGGTCTTAGCACCTTCCCTGCTTACGGGTGTATCTAAAGGCTTCCTTAATCTGGCTTCATTCGTATTAACTGAGAATCTCGTCCGCGATTGCGCTGCTTCGGCAACTTCAGATTGGCTGCTATTTCGATGCGGAGGCGCAAGATTAAAATGTGTATTAGTGGGAGATTTGGTGACTTTGGGCCCTTCGTCATTTTCTGGGGCGTTATGATTCCGCTTCCACACATTGTGATAGTAGCGAGTGATAACTTGATCCTGATCTCTCTCCTCGGTGTCTTCGAGCATATGGTAGTAGAATTGGTCGAGTGTCCGTCGAGGATGGACAGGAGTCTTATTGTAGAGGTAACCACAAAGCATTTTCTCGTTCTTGCTCCAATCTGACCGAGAAGCAATAGTTTTGAAATCCGGTATCGATCGCTCTGAGCCATCTGCATTGTCAATATCATCCTTGCGCGCCTGCCTAATAATTTCCATTACAGAAGCCATTTCCGCTCTATTCTTTTCCGTCTCCCAATGAATATAAGGCATATGCATTGTAAGTGCACTGGAGCGTTTGATATTGCCTTCCCGGTCTAAAGTTATATTACGGAAGAGTGGTCTTAGAGACCGCGCCTGCGGGCGAGGGTCTAAGAGAGTAGTATCTGTGTGATCATATTCGCCCTTGTAGAAAGGTTCGCGTGCGAGAATGATATCTCTTTTTTTCTGTTCGGCTGGTGGCCGACTTTCGTATATTTTCCTTATAAGATCTTCGGCCCATCCTAGGTGATTTGCAGGAATGTGGTACCATCGACATGTAGTCGAACTATCATTGCCAGGTACCGGCTCGGAGCCATAGAGAAGTTCGGCAACTGTAAGGGTTGGCGAGACGACTCGGTGTCCGCCATCTTCAGCAAAGTCAATCTCAACGATGGGTATTTTGAAACCGAAGCCCGGATACCTGACATATTTATGTCGTTTGGTAGCTGGCTTTGAAGAATTCGGCGGCGGCGGCCTTTGAGAAGCAAGGATTGGACCAGCAACCCAATCGCCTCTCCTCTGTACGCGTCGTCTTTTTTCGATGGTTTCCTCTTCCATTTCTTTAATGTTTTCAGCACTTCCCAGGACAAGTTTAGATATGTGATCTCCATCTTCTGAAGAGTCTCCATGGCTTGGAGTTCTCAACCTTGGTCTGCCTGTAGCCTCTCCTATAGGTTGAGTATCGGGCTCGGCGGTGAGCTCTCCATCCTCAATGGTCTGCTCGTTTGAATCCGGGGGCTCGTCGCGAAGCTCAATTTGTGCCTCAAGGGAACGCCAACGTTTCAATTCTTGAGTGGCGATCCTTAGTTCCTCTGACGACAAGCGCTTGGCGCCCTTGCTGAGAAGGAGCTTGATGACATCGTCATGTCCCCTCGAGCTGGCAGCATATAGAGCAGTTCGCTCTTTGGAGTCACGAGCATTGATGTCAAATTTCCCGCTCTCTAGCAGCAGAGAAACGATATCAACGTTCCCAGCCAACGCGGCTTCCTGAAGGGCTCGGGCATTTGGTCCGTCTTTGCCAATTGGTGCTCTCTCTTCCGCAATTAGGTGGGCAACACTGCCACGGTCTCCTTCCGAGATGGCCTTAAGCAACGGCGTGGAACCTCCTAGCAGTACTGGCCTCCAAAAGACACCTCGGCCGTGTGATGCAATAAAGTCTCCATGGTCGCTTGTCTGGAGGGATTTCTTACGCCATTGCTTGGATTTTATTTTCTTGTTCTTTTTGGATTGCTTGCCCTTTTCCGTCTCGTGACGATCAAGGATGATGGGCTCTTCGAAGGATGCATCTGCTTCCGAAGCCCATTCCGAAGATGGACGAGAATTTCGAGAGGGTATTCTCGATAGGACTTGGGCAATTGATTGACCCCGTGGACCGAGAGACGGCCTTCGTGAACGGGGTGGCGAGCTTGTTAGCGATCCCGCTGATGGGGTTGCCACGGATGCTGGTGCAGAGCTCGTCGACAACTCCGGCTCTATGATTGTGATGGAATTTGCTCTGGGATGGTTGGCGCCGCCCCTCCCCGTTCCTGGCGGGCTTGAGCTCGGTATGGGGTTCCCCCTATTGCCATTGGAGCCTTGCGGGCTCGCAGCTTCTGCGTAGGACCTGTTGGAGGTTGCCATGCTGATTGAGTTGAAGCGTGCAGAGGAGAGACAACACCTGCTGCAGAGTAACCACCAGCCCAAATGCTTTGAGTCGGACAGAGATGATCTGGTGTTCCGCCATCTTTAACTTGGGGCCGAGTGAGTTCCTGTGCCTTAAGTAGCTCCGGGGAAGACGTGAGAGCCGCAGAGCTTATGGAGCCTGGTCAGACCGGGGATGAGTGGCGCCCACTCCATGCAGCAGCGACCCTGCCAGCTGAACCACCATTTCGAGAAGACTCGCGATCCCCACGCCGTGGTACCATGGAGGGTAAGGCTGAGTTGTCCAGCAGCCAGGAAGGCAGGACGTGTGTGCGCTGAGTGAGACATCGGGGGCATTGGAGCTCGTCCAGTGACCACAGCACGCAGGAGGGCGTCGATCTTGCGGATGCGCCGCCGACTGCAGAATGCCTGGACGGCACGACGCCCGGAGCGGGGAGCGGACGGCAGCAACCCTCTTCGGTGAGCTCCATTTCGTGTCGCAGCAGCCGAGTCGGGGCTGTGGGGTCGGAGGTGAGGGGATCTTGAAATCCGCGCCTAATAGAAACCAAGATATGGAGGCGACAGATGCAAGCGGTATTTCACAGTTTCGAGTATGGCCTTCCACGGCTGATAGTGCACCTTCCGCGGATATATTCTTCATGGACAAAAGTTGTCTGCCATTCTATTATGAGCTTGGACATTTACCAGCCTATAATTTTGAGCGTGCCGTCTTTGATTTCGAGAGGGGGAACCTTCACTGGCAAACAATACTTCACTTGCAACAATAGTTCACAATAAGACGTGCAACAAATAAAAGGCTCATGCCCTTATTGGACCTAGTGGCTGCGCGCTCATTGGCCCAGACTCTTTCCCGATTAGATCTAGCGTCTTGGCGGCATCTCTCCAATTAAAAAAACATGATCGTAATTATTACGGTAGCCCAATGAGCAATTTGCGCAGCGATCTGGAACCCCCGTCAATTACATATCCATTTGCCAGGAAAGCTTACTCCGTACACATGGAGGAAAATCAGAACTTTCTTTAGAAAACCTTAATGAAGTTTGTTTCATATAGAATACACAAGCTTGCCTCTGGAGGCTTCTGCTACCTTCTCAAACGAAACACAACCTTTCCCGACCGTCAATATGAAATGCACTTTTTGATCGCCAATGGAGATCTATCTACAGCCGCAATCAACTCCTATACACCCTGGGCCAAGATCCGAAAATGCAGGGGTGCGAACTTCGTGGTTGTACACCTGCTAGGGGAGCGACGATGCCAGTCCCAAGAGACGACTTGTGCTTCTCAAACAGCCTTCGCAACAGCTCCATTGGCTGCGGTATCTTGCTGGTTGTGAACCAATCTCTGCATTTCAAGTTAGCAAAATACACCTTTAGATTAGTACTTTAAAAAATCAGAATATCTTACCAGGAGATTCCTCAACAATACGGCAATCGTAACTTTCCCTATAGCTGGAACGTATATGCTCGCATGCTCCTTGACGGATGGAGTGTCAAAGTTCTTCTCGCTAGAAAAATTAATGCAGACAGCACCATCTCGGAGTAAAGAAGCGTCAACTTTGTAGTTGTGTCCCGGCACACCACTAATGACCACATCGCTAAGCGCTAAACAGTCTTTGAGCTCCATCTCATTTCGCAAGTGAACCTCGTGCTTGTGGTTCCTAATTCCTTTTCCACGTGTGAAGAGCTGAACTCCATCGAGATCAACCGAGTAGACATTTGCACCATCATTGGCGAGAAGGGCGGCCAGTGGTCTCCCGACAACTTCGGAACGATTGATGACCGTAATGGTTTTCCCAAACAACCTGTTGCCGTATGGTATTATAGGGTTATAAATGTGTAAGTGCTCGAGGACCTTGACAACGGCAAGTGGTGTACACGGAAGGATAGATTTTTGGTTGTTGGTAGGTGGATCCAGAAATCGAATGTTTTGATACATGTTGAAAATGTACTTGTGAGATAGCCCTTCGACATCTTTCTCCAACGCCACCAATTGCTGGATATATTGATCTTGTCGCGAGGTTCGAGGAAAGATTGGATAGTACACGATGATTCCATGGATGGATGGATCAACATTTGCGGCAAGAATTATGTCTTCAATCTCTTCCTTATCAACGACCCTCAGGTCAAATTCGAAACCACTATCTAAACTTTAGCTCTTGCTTATACAATATAAATAGCCACTGAGACACGTTTGCGAAGTGACAGGCACCTGACTGACAAATGAAGAAATTTGAAATTGGCTATGTCTTACTTCTCAATGCATGTTTTAGCAGAATAATCTGCATATTGCTTTGCTGCCGGATCGTCATTGGCAAGAAATCCGACCAATTTGGGCTTGAAGTCGAGTTTTGAGAGTCCTTCGCTGACCTCTGCCAACAAACCTGTGGCGATGGTTTGTGCTAAGACAACTTTGCAATTTGCTGGCGCTAATGGAGCAGCCATGGCTATTCTATGTCCCAAGATGTTAAACCGAGCGAAATAAATCACAGGATGAAGATATGTTCAAGAGCAGTTGGGTTATGAGTCAAACCAAAAGGCTTCTCTTCACAGTGGAAGTCGTCCAGAAGGATGTTTTGTTCTAAGGCCGGCCTCGATGTTGATTCCGTTGTATGAACTGCTAGCCAGGAGCAAGAGAGAGCGTTTATATGACTGTTGAATTCCGATTCGTGCTTTAATGGCATTGTGAATCGTTAGGATGGGGAAAATTTTCGAAAATATCCGATAACGATAAGGCCGGACAGCATGGAGGGGTCTTTGGCGGGGTATTACTCCGGTATTTATCCGATGCATTACTGCTGGAGACCGGAAATGGAGCTATTCTGCCATTACTGGTGCGATACTAACCTCGTACTAAGTAAAACTTTCACAGGAACACTGGAAAGGTTAGATTTACTACCTAAATCAATCTGGGGGAGGCCAGACTGAACTTGAGATTGCCTCGGAAATTCTTCAGATGCCAAGGCCGATTCTGCCGTCCACTTCAGACCGCCTTTCAGCCTTCCTCTCGAAATCTTGAACTTGTTGATTGCTTCTCCGGCGGAACACCATTCTTTCTTAAATCCTTCTATAACTCAGTTTTACAATCCTTCAATACTGAGACCAAGTCTACATCAGACGCCAGTTCTGCACTCACATGACTACTATCCAAAGTCACCAGATTCAGCCCTAGTCTTAGTGTGGGTAGCTCGCCGATTTCCTTGCAGATTAACTGCTGCTTTTTTTCCTGCGAGTCTCCGAGGGTTGAAAAGCTTTGTGTTCCATTGTTTTTTTTAGGTGTGAGTTAAGCTGCTACGCAATATCATACCCTTCTTTTCTTCTTGCGGTTTTGATCACTGCTAACTCTGAAGGTTTGCATAAGTAGGGCGCTACAAACTCGAATTACAAATATCCACCATCATGTTGACCTTTACATACAATGACTGGATGGCGGCGGCAGATTTGGGGGATGATAAGACTCAGCATGAAGAAGCAATTGTTAGGGATTATGCGGACAGGATCAGAGAAGGCACATATTCGTTACCACGATTGATTACAGATCTGGGGCCATACGTTCAAGCAGAGTTAGACCTTGTCAGTATCGCTCGGGCATTAGCTCTCCTCCCTCCGGTTTTTGCCTCTATAGAGTCACCATCGAAGCACGAAATCCACACCCTCGTTGAATATTTCTGTACGCGGTTACGGAACGAAGACAGTCTTCCCAGCTTCCGCGCTGGTGTTCGCGAGACTGCAGCTTGTCTCCTAGCTTTGGCAAATTGGCCTCGATTCATCCCAGGCGATGCCAAACCGATAATGGAGGCAATATTTACGTTGGATAATGGAACGCAATTCTCCAGTCTAGCGCCAGCATCAAGAGTAGCTATTTTTGAACTCGTTGATTTCTTGTTCAGGAAGTATTCACCGGTATTAAAACGTGATTTTGGTGGTTCTGAACCCCTTGTAACTGGGCTGGTCTCCCTCGTTGAACTCGAGAAGAACCCTTCATGTTTGGGTATAATTTTCCCACTCTATGCCTATCTTGGCAGACAATTAACTCTGGAACCCTCTGAATTGGAAAAGATATGGGACTCATATATACGATATTACCCAATTACTCTGGGAGGTGGAAGTCGTGATCCAGCCATACCAACCAAAGAATTGTTACGAGAAAATCTCTTGCAATGCATATTATCAAATGATGGGTATGCCAAACATGCATTTCCATATTTTATCGACAGGTTAGATGCAAACTCGGATATTTCTGCTAATATCAAGGTATGCATCATTACTCAATCCAACTTTTCAGATTATGCTAACAAGGCTAGACGGAAGTATTCCAAACAATTGACTCATGTATCGACGCATATTCACTTGAAACGATCTCAAAATGGTCTGCCAAGCTCTGGGATTCATTGAAATTCGAAATCTGGAATGGCGAGAATGATGATTTTATCGATTCTTCTTTGAAGGTGCTAAAATCAATTGGAACATCAATGAGTGCTGGCCCATATGACCTCGTGGATCATAAAGATCCGTTGGGTAGGTATATTCTTGCAGCAGCTACAGAATGTAGTAGCCGTCTTCACGATTCAAAGAAGCGATACGCCCTTCCAAGCGGCAGGATCCTACATGCAATCGCCACTTCTTCGCCATACGGGTTTTACCTTGTTATCAAAACAGTCCTCCCTACCCTTCTCGTTATCTGGCAAGATTTGAAGCTTGACTCAGAAAGAAAGATGATCCTCACAGTATTTAACAATATCATATCTGCCAAAGCCAACAGTGCCAAAACCGGCGAGGTAAAAACGAGAGATTCTGAACAGTTGGAGCAAACGTTTCCGAAGATGGAGACTGCCTTCCAAGAATTCCGAGATGGACTTGTAGAGGTTTATTCTGGCGTCGTGGGCGAAATGAAGGGATCTGAGTCTTCAAAAGACATCTCTTATGGCGTGCCAGCCATTCAAGGCTTGGCTCTTCTCTTCCAGCTACCTCAATATCTCTCCGAGGTGGAGATGGTTATGGCCGCGCAAGAATTGAACAGCCTAACTCTACGACCAGAGCCTGACATTCATGCTGGAACTTTAAAAGCACTTCAACAAATATCTTCTATCGAACCAGAAATTTTCAAAGAAATTACACTCCCCAACTTTGTCGGAAAGCTTCCAAGTGCCCTCAATACAGATCCATCATCAAGAAAAAGGGAGCTAGATGTTGTGTTATCAGTGCTCCAAGATTTAGTCATGGTTACTTGCTCAGCTCCATGCAGACAGAGCAGAGCATATGTCTCAGAAAGCACTTATTCGGGTGGCGCAGGCAGTTATTGGCACCGCAATTTCAATACGCTGGTGGAGAAATTGCTTCATATTCTACACCAAACTCTTTTAAGTCCTGATCAACAAGATTATACCAGGACTATCATTGGGGCCATTTGCGTATCTCTAGAATCTTTCGATCAAAGCTTGGATGAGGAAAGGAAAATTCCGTCTTCTCCCGAGCTTGAACCAAAGCCAACAAATTCCGCAATACACCCTTACAGCTATATCATCTTCGATTTATTCCGAATATTCAATGCTCCAAAACCATACTCCACTGGGATCTATAAAGAGAGGAATCTCTGGTACAGCGCAATCTCAAACTCTCCCGGCGAGACCCAGACTTTTGATGATCTTTCAGTTCAATTAGTTGGCAAAATAGCTAATGCAGCTCTTAGATCAAAACTTACAACGCCAGAGAATAATTTCTTGTTAGTGTGGGATAAGTCTTTGAATGAGGATGCTCCTAGTGCAATATGGACCTTGTTCTGTGAGAACATCCAGCCAACTATCGACACTCTTGGAATGGCACAGATGGATTTGGTAGATGCACCCGCTGAGAAGTGTTCAGCAATTGTCTTGTCAACTTATCTAATTGCTGGTGTCCGACCTGAGGTAAAGTACCTGCCACAATTCCAATTGAAAATTCTGCTCACCACCCCAAAGTCAAAAACAGATATCCAAGCGCACTTTCCTATCGGAGAGACGGCTGCGGCGATGATTCGAAATGCGATTAGCACAAAGAGTAATGCCTCCCAGTTGTCTCGTTTATCTATGCTTTGGATGCTTCAGCTACTTGTCAACAAGTTTTCTGCAACCAGCTACAAATTGGAACATGGACCAGCTACATTGCTTGAAGTTATGGAGGGATACGTCGACAATGCTTCAACGAAGAGTTCTGAGGAAGTCAGTAACATCTACCAAACTCTCTCCTACTTCGCAGCCGCATCCCTGACCGCGTTCGACAAAACCATGGGTCCCCTTATTAACCTCATGGTCCATGGGATTTCAAACCCACACCATGGTCGCAAAGTCGCCCAAAGTTTCCGTATCCTCCTCGGTCCTTCTGAAATAATGAACAAAGAAAACTTCTGCAAGATTCGTGGCCTTCGACACGCCCGTTTACTCCAAATGACGACTTCTCTCTACCAATCTTGGAAAGGGAGTCCAGATCCAAATATCAAAGAGAACTATCTTATAGCATATGCTGGAATATTAGGCTATATGCCAACATCCCTACTAATCGAAGACTCCAAACCAACAGTCGAAGGATTCATGCCTCTTCTTCTTTCAGGAACTGCAGTAAAAAATGACGACTTCGCGAAGAAAGTCTATATCAACCTGATTCTCTCTCTTCTCCCGTTATGTCCAGATCTTATCACTGAACATCTCGACTCAGTGATCAACAGGATGGCGGATCGAACGCACAACACTTATGATTCGCCATCTGATTCTTCTGTTAGTTGTAGATCTTTAGCGTTAGAGGTATTAGGGAGACTTACGGAAGTGGTGGATGCGACAGAGTTGAATAAGAGGAGGAGAAAGGTTGTGGCAGAGCTGGAGTTGGCGAAGGATGATTGTTCGAGGGTGGTGAGGAAGAGGGCTGAGCAAGCGAGGTGTAGGTGGATGTATTTGGAAGAGAAGGAGGGTTAAAGTTAAGAATTTTTTTTAACAAGGGGATAGAAAAACAGCGGGGAGGATTTCAAACTGCTTGAGATGTGTGCTGGCAGTGAAGAAAGATAGATGCATAGCGCGGCGTTGGAGAGACGTGATTCTGTGAAGAACATGCACTAATGCATCTAGAAGTAAAGTAAAAAAAAAGGAGAAGAGAATAGACTAGCAAAATCATGCACTTTTTCACGTATGCCGCCCGTCGCCTTTGAGGCCAATGTATCTTGCTAACCAGCAAGAATAGAATTCCACTATTCTCATTTTAACAAGGCCTAGTATGCCATGCACGCAGCCCACCCAAAACGCCTCGTCCAATACCTTTTCCATTCCAAACCCATCTCACCACAAAAAACCTCCACCCCATCTCAACTCACGCAGCAGCCTTTTTTCCCTTCCTCTTCTTCCCCCCCGTCGCCACCACAGGACTAGGACTCCCACTCGCCACCTCCTCCAAACTAATCCCCGAACTCTCCGCCAGCAAACTAGCCCACTTAGCATCCATCGATAAATTCTCCCTCCCCTCCTCCTCCTCCCTCACAATCTTCTTCTCCTTCCTAACAACATGTTTCGGATCCAACTTCCCCAACGTCTCCACCCCACTCGCCAACATCTGCTGAAAAGGCTCCACCACAAACCCCCCCTTTCCATCAAACCACTCATTAAAATGTTTCCTCAGACTCGTTTCCTTCCTCTCCCCATCCTTCCCAATAAAAGTAACTTTCAATTGATAAATCGGTTTGAATTTCTCCGTTTTACTTTCCACGATGATTTTCGTACCGTCGAGCTTGGATTTTCCGGTATAGATTATATTTTTCTCTATGCCCCAGATCCAGAATGAGAGGAGACCGTTAAGGAGGGTGTAGATGATGACGGCGATGGCGGTGTATTTTTTGGTGGCGGGGAATCCGTATGTGTAGTCCCAGTAGAAGGTTGCTGCTGAGATTAGGAAGGCGGTGTATCCGAGTATTAGACGTGTGTCGGTTAGAGTGTGGGATTGCGTGAAGGGGAGGGAGTTTAGGTAGGAGGGGATGGCGTCGTCGGTGGTATTTTTGAGGTCTGTGATGAGGGGGGTTTGTGTTAGTATATAGGTTAGGTAGTGAGGTGCGATTGAAATGTTGGGAGGGGAGATTGAGGATTTACCTGGAAGAGAATGGACAGATATTCGTTCGGCCATGATTACGATTTCTTGCGACAAAAAATCACAAGTCGTGAAAGAAGAAGTTGGGGTTGGTGGTTATATTTTCGCGTTCTGGATGCTTGGGTGAACGTGTCTTGATCGCAGATTCGGCACCAGCCGAGCTAGCGGCACAGCTTCTTTTGACTACAGACATTAACGACAACGTTGGTATTCCTCACTCTCTGTCAAACCTGCTAGTCAACTGACAGTACGACGAGAGTCGTATAATTGAAGCAAAATATGGCGCAAATACCTATACAGACGATCCATCGGGATCCCCAATTATTGTACATCCCCAAACCAGCCTGAGAAGAGGGGGAAGAATCCAACTAACAATATCTCAATCTAGCTACTGGATCCTAATCCCCATCACAGTAGTAATGGTACTTTCTCCCCTCCCCCCCTCCCCTACCTCCTCTAACAACTCCCAGATCCTCACCGGTATCCTCCGCCACTACGCAACCCTCCTCATGGCACCCACCCCCAAAAAACAAGACCTCCCCTCCATCCGCGAACAACGTTCCCTCCTCCGCGGCATAAACCTACGTTCAAACTACTTCTCCATCTCCCCTTCCTCCTTCGCCTCCCGAAAAGACTACCTCGTAACATCCTACGAATCCGGAGCTTTCTTGAAAGAACCCGAGAAAAAAGGTCAAGCGCCTCCAAATCCCATGACGGATCCGGCCGCCATGGAAGGAATGATGGGGATGATGAAGGGGAATATGGCGATGATTGTACCGCAGACTTTGATTATGGGCTGGATTAATGCTTTCTTTGCGGGGTTTGTTATTAGTGCGTTCCACTCCCCTCCCTGCTAACCATAAACCTACCTATCTTTGCTGCAAGAATAGAAAGCTAATTTACGGAATTCCTAGTTCGACTACCATTTCCCCTAACGATCAAATTTAAATCCATGCTTCAAGCTGGTGTAGCGACAAGAGATATGGATCCTCAATGGATGTCCAGTATCTCATGGTACGTTCTCTGTATCTTCGGTTTACAATCTGTATTCAATTATCTTCTTGGAAGTGATAATGGTACGTTTTACTTTTCTTTACATCCTATGACTTAGTTCCCCACCGCGAAAATTATCCAAATACTTAATTTTGGGATAGCTGCATCTCAACAAATGGGACAAATGGGTCCAGGAGCCGGTGCACAAATGTTCGGTCCAGGTGTTGATCCAGATAAACAATTTCAAGGGGAGGCAGAGAATCTGGCTGTTTTGGCACATTCTTATTGTCTTGAGGGGGTCGAGCTGAGGTTATTGGATAGCGTGAAGATTTGAAGGGGGGTAATAGGGAAAGGAAATAGACACGCCGGCTCAAGGAGAGGAGGGGTTTATATTCGAAGGATAAGAAACCTTGAGTGAGCAGGTTGAATCAATCAGAACTTAATTTAGGCGATAATAAGGTTAAGGGGAATCAGTTAAGCGTTTTTGACGGAGCGCTCCAGACACGCTACTCTTGAGTTGGCTCGTGGGATAAATATTAGGCCCAAAGGATAGGGTAACAGCTCAGAAAAACGTAAAGTATCATATGTCCTAATATTATTCCTACTTTGTATAGCTAGTCAAGCTTATGCTAAGTTTCTTCGATCTCTTGCCGTTCCCCCCCCCCAAAAAAAGCGTTCCAAATTCCAATATCTGATTTATTCATGCACTCCTCTCCCTGTCCGCAAAAAAGAACTCTTTAACCTTCAAGCATTTTCCTTCCATTCCCAAATCATGCACATGAAACTCCTTACAAAATGCTTCTCGAGGAGAGACTTGATCTCTTAATTTATTATATCCTTTATCTCGATGTTTGAATGCGGCCAGCGCCAGTTCAATCATGAGATCGGAGCAGACGTATTTTTTGTCGGCCATGAGATCGTCTGCACTATATCTGTAGCCTATCATTCTCACCAAGAGCTTGCAAAGCTTGCCATCATGATTTGAATTCTCCCAGATATATGTTGACATCTCGACAAGTTGGATTGTTCGATTATGAGTGATGATCGCATCCACGGCGTCGTTTTGAAGTCGAGGAATGAGGTATTTCTCGCCGAGCATATAGAGCTTGATGAAGAGACCTTGGGTGCTCTCAAGGGCATCTTTGTTGCTATAGCGGAGAGATCGATCTCGAAGTTTGTCGGATACGCATATCTCGTCATGATACATCCACTATTTGTTATTCGATTAGCGGACGTCTTTTGAAAAAGCGTTTAGCCAAAGTTCGGCGGTTGCAGAAGGTGGCAATGAGTTAAGCACTAAAGACGCAGCAAAGTCTATTGCAAAGATGTTCTGCCTACATAGCACATTGCCTCAACGGCATCAACATCGGCTTCCGGGAGTTCGATGATGTTAGAGTCTTTTGGCTTCCAAAAAGGCTCGTGTGCACGCTTAAAGAATGTACTCGATTCAAACAAAAGGTTCTTATGGACGACAAACGGCGTTTCAGATTTTCCAGCAAGGAGAGTGATGACATCGCCAAGGGCACTGTGTGAGGAAAGCCAGTTAGCATTTATATCTAATGTGTTCTAGTAGCAAGGGCTTGCCTGAGAAGTCGTTGTCTTTTAAACGGTCGATCCTCCACCAAGATCTTCTCCCTCCGCTTTATTAGTAAGGGGCATGGTGTCTCATCGCCCAAAATCTCTAGTTCCAGATCCGAGTCAGGTGTCCCTGTCTCCATGGTGCCTTCAGAGAAATCGAAACCTGTTGCTTCGGACAGAGATCTGGGTGTTGAGACCATGTCGGATGTATTGTCGCAGAAGCCTTGAAAGCCTGTGGTTTCAATGTCTCTCCCTACGTCGATGTTGGTTGATTGCTGGGCCTCGAAGAAGGTATCCTCGTCCCAGACTGCAATCAAGGGGAAATGGGGATTGGGTACAAGAGAAGGGCGATGGTATTTTGGAGAAGACGCGATCAGAACGTCCAGTGGATAGTAGAACGGAGTGCTTGGTGTTTTGGGAGGAAAGAAGTAGCACAGGAGAAGTTTGGAGACCTCTTGGATATGTAGAGCAACGATAGAAGCTGTCCACCCGGACTCCTGAGGCGTATTGGACATTCGGCGGGGGTTCTGAATCGGTTGAGAGGTGAATTATGAGGCGGACGTCTTCGAGTCTGGCCTGCGGAATAGCAGGTTCTCCTCTGTACAGGAAAGGGAGGTACGCCAAAGGCCACTTCCCAGCCCAGCCGAAGAGGCAAGTACTACAGGGCTAGGTCTAATAGCGTCTTCACCTACGATCAGACGGCTACTATCGACGAAATCAAAGCCAGCACGGTAGGTTTCCCCAATGGCTATCATCTAGTCCTTAAAATGGCAAGCTCCAGTTCCAGTCAGGTCTGTAATCAAGCCAAATTTGAGTTTGCATCATCGGTAATACCTTAAGCGAAAAATCGAGGACAAGAGATTCACCTTTAAACCTATGCGTCTTACCCCCTGCAATTAATATCAATAAACACAATTTTCTTCCCTTCGCGACTCTGGCTTTCTAGTTTTCTTTCTGTCCTTTCATTTCATCGCATAGCCTCGCTGTCCCACATCATCACTCCCTACCAAAACACCATCATGCCTCCACGAAACGATCCATATCACCCCGATACTGTGTACATGATGGGTGGTCATCTTAAGAAACACTTGAAGAGCCCATCGGGAGGTGGTATGATAGAAGACGTAATGCTCTAGCTAAGAGGGCCGAGAGGGAGGCTCGGGAGAGAGGTGAAGAGACCGTCGAGGAAAAGAAGGAAAGGGAGAGAATGGAGAATGCAATGCTTCCCAAAAAGAAAGGCCCGTTCGAGCGGAGCTATATATTTGGGTAAGTCCACACTTTTTGTTTCGCAGTTCAAAAGAATTGATTATTCCTTGTAACTTTGGTTTGTTCTAGGCTACACCCCAATCACCTAATCTTACAGGTACTAAGTACAATATACTAATCATCAATAGAGCTCTAGGAAGCATGGTCACCCTCGTTGCCGGGCGAGGAGATCAGCGAAAGGCATACACTATCCACAAAAAGCTACTTTGCGACGCAAGCCCAGTCTTTAAAGCAGCCTTCAAGCAAAGCTTGAAACCCTCAGGGTACGCCCCAAATATTCTCCGCCTTCCCGACGACGAGCCAGATATTGTTAGAGCCATGATCTACTGGATCTACGAAATGAGAATTTGGCTTCCCAAGCGCCTGGACGATGAACGCGGTGAAATTACCTACTCTTGGGGGGAAGCTCTCTTAAAATCCGAAGAAGTCAGCATGAAATCCCCATGGGCTGTATACCTCAAGATCTACCTCATCGCCGAAAAATATGAGATCCCGCTCCTCTGCAATTACGCCGTAGATGCCCTGATCACCCGTTCTTTGATCTGGGAACCTCACTTTTCTCTCGCCAAATTCGTCTACGAACACACCACTCCCGAATCTACTCTTCGTCAATTATGGGTTTCAATGTGTATATCCTGTCATCTTGGACTCGAATTTCGTGTTTTCAGAGATAAGATTTATCCTCCTTTCCTCTTTGATTTGACACTCGAGTTATGGAAGGTAAATGACTATGTAGATGATTATGGTCGGAAATACCCTAATGGGCCTGATTTAGGTTTCTGTGAACGCTTTCATGTTCATGAGACAAGTGAACACGAATATCATAGCGCCAATAGTGTCTGCTATTATGATGATGAGGATGAGGATGAAGATGAAAATGAATGAGAGCGAATGGCTGCTGTACTATATTCCTTTTCGATGTTGTGGACCGTGGAGAATTTCGGTGGATAGTATGACTCTTTGCGTTTAGGTGTTTACTAGACTTTGTAGGTCTTGTTTGTATCTGTGGGTGGACGGCGTGGATTAATCGTAGGGTAGATAATTTGTCTTAGAGGACATAAATTAAAAATAATTCTTGTACACATTTTACGTATGTCCTATCGTACTCTTTAGTTGGACTCTAGTTTAAATATTAGGAGGGGGGAGGCGCGTTTCATTGTAGTACATTTTTCCCTAGCGACCTTCTGCGTTAAAGTTTCACCCATCGAATCTAGTGCTCTGAGAGTAGTAATGCATTCACAAACTTCTGCATGACATCCTCGTGAACTCCCTTCTAAGTGCTATCCCACATCATGACGTTCGATAAATACATTCAACTGAACTCAGGTCTCGACTTTATGCATAGGTTTCGGACATTACGAATGACGTTGTCATGTCCATCTCGAGAGAGCTGAGGTCCTACAGGTAAGCGTTCATCTTTCTCGTGATATTGATAACCCTAGCGTCTCTGGCTTGCCAAAAAAGGAAACCTCTCTTCCGACTTTCCATCACCTATCACTCCAACAACTATTCATTCTCATGTAAAAGCATCCGCTGCACCTTCGCCTTCATTTTGTTGAACTACGGAACACCCCATCATCTTACAGTCATCGTGCTCAAGCATTGTTGCAACCTAGCCACTTGGTCCATCTCCAAACAAACACTCATCTGCCTCATGGATTATTCCGCGGTATACTAAGCGAATAAATCCAACTTTTATTCCCTCAATGGACAAAGTACCTAGCCCCAGGGAATTTTTTGAATATCGATAATGATCATGACGGCATCATAGCCTTCTTCCCAAATAAACTTTTGCTTTAGTTTCCCTAGCTTCTACCATTCCTTTTGACATTGCAGCTTTACCACTGTATGTAAGTATGGATATATAAATAGTAGGAATAAGGTCGATAAAAATTAAGACTTGATTAAGGATCTCCTAAGGAGAATGCCTTACTATAAATACTACTAGAATAGCTCTATAGCCGATTATGCTAGGAGCTATTATAGCACGCTCACATTTTAAGTCATTAGTTGAGGTAAGTATTAAACAATTAGGCTTAGCGAGTGTTTTATATACAAAACAAGGGAAATAATGCTCGCTAGATAGATGCCTAGTGCACGTTCAGGAAGTCTAACACAAGGAAACACTGAATCTCCAGTGTTGGCCTTCAACGAATATCTGACTACTCTGGAAATTCGGTCTTGAAAATGGAAGTGGCTCTAGGAAAATTTCCTTATGGAGGGATATTCATAGCCTTTCATG
The DNA here is from genome assembly GCA_003988965.1 of Neobulgaria alba. Taxonomy (NCBI): domain Eukaryota; kingdom Fungi; phylum Ascomycota; class Leotiomycetes; order Helotiales; family Gelatinodiscaceae; genus Neobulgaria; species Neobulgaria alba. The sequence continues at coordinate 99,869 of QYAM01000041.1, forward strand.
TCTAGGCAAAGTAATAATTTCAATCAAATAAATCAACTATATATATGCACATCAAAGCCTATCTCTGAGATCGTCTACCAAAATTTATGCCATTTTAGTCGAGGCCTCCCATTTCTTCTCTCGTCAGATCGTTTAAATGGAAAAGGACTTAAATGCTCTCAATACTTCACTTTTCGGACCTGAGTACCCTAAATCTTTATATTCTGGACTGAAATGCATTCTAAAACTTGAAAGAGCCTGGAAATAGAAAATTTGGACCATTTACTTATCAAAATGTTTATATTCGCGATTATGATTATTAAGCAAGGAAGGCCAGAAAAGAAAAGGGAGTGAAGGGCAAGAGTTTCTTCTGTAAGCTAGCGTCTTCATTTTTGAATACACCTACTACCTAATAAAAGAGGTAGAATAGGGTAGTAGCCTTAAACAAAGCTCCTTCTTTTCTATATTCTTTATCTTCTATGCTCACCCTCACAAATCAGGACCTTCTTGATTTCTAAAGAAATTAAAAAATTGTAGATACACTTGTCTTCTATTCCGAAAAGTTTGAGATCTTCACATCCAGCATTTTCCACACACTTATAGAATCCCTCTCCACAGTGATCTCTGCGTCGGGAGGAGGCTATAATCATTATACTTGTATCCTCAAGATATGGTTTATTATCTGCAATTCAGTGCATTTGAAGATTTCTTTTATCGTTTTCAAGGAATGGCCATCTGAAAGCGTTGTGGTGTTTATAGAAAAGTTCTCTTTTATTTTTATTTGAGTTCTGAGAGATTGGGATTAATCGTAGGTGGAGAGTTTTCCTTTAGCCAGCGAAATATCACAATGATTCCTTTTTGAAATACTACCAATATTTCCTAGAAAGCTTATGTTATCAGTTGCACCGTTCTTTAACAAGCACCAGTCCTTGTGCAGAGAATCCCCCAGGACATTTTATTCACGTGCTCTCGATCACTGTTTCATATCCCACTGCCCTTCATTCACAGAATCTCCGCTGACACCTCCAACAATCGCCTGCCAGCCGCCATCTGCCAGAGAGCTCGGCAGCTCTATAAATCACCATATCGTACCAATCTATAGCGAAACTTCGAACAATTATCCAACTAAATCTAACACCTCCAAGGACCTTAAATTCGCACTATTCTACAACCAACGATATTTCCTTACGAAGGAAATGACTACACCTACATTAATGGAGTCGAATCCACCGAAAAAGACATGTCCTGCTACACGCTCTCCGGCCTTTGGGTGGGTTTCCCTATCTCTCAACCCCATCTTAACATCCACTAACACAATCTAAGAGCTTTCGACAAGGTAGTAACCCTGATTGTCGGAACCGGTGAACAACAAAGATCATTTATCGTCCACGAAAACACCTTGTGTGCCTGCAGCCCGTTCTTCAACACAGCATGCAAGCCCGAATGGATGAAAGATAGATCAATCAGGCTCGAAGAAGACGATTGTGAAGCCATTCAAGTCATGATCCACTGGATGTATGGAAGAACTTTCTGTCTCCCAGCCCGTTCATATAGTACTGTATCAAAGTATACAGGCTATGACATCAATCGAGGGTCTAATTATCAAAGTCTACATCCTGGCCGACAAATATCAAATTCCAATTCTTCAGAATCTCACGACCAGCGCGATATTGTCTCGACACGAATTTCACGATGCCCCGTTCCTTCTATCAAAATTAGTCTATGAGAATGCAATGCCCTCCTCTCCTTTGCGAAAGCTATTCATCGATATGGCTTCTGTGGGACTCGACGCCGAGAAATTTCGGAATATCAAAGAACATCTCCACCCCGAATTCATTAACGATATTACCGTTGCGCTTCTCCTGGGTGAAGACAAAGGGCAATCTTATTATCAGATTTCAAAATCGTTCTGCAAGACGTATCATACGCATTTTTTGGATATGGAGGAATGCGAGGAATTGAAATGCCCTGTTTGGTACTTCCCTGAATGAGTCTGGATATATTACTTCTTGGATTAGGAGCTGTTATTGGTATTATATGTCAACAGCAATCTCAACGTTTAAGTAGCTGTGATACCTTTCCTGGTGTTCATAGCTTCGTTCTTGAGATTACTGCCTGTTCTTCTCGGCGGAACTTCGACCTTTTCTGACTTTTTCATTTTGGGGAGGCATCTTAATATGAGTTTATTATTATGCTGCGGAAGGCATACAGCTGGAGTTGATGGTGGGGTTCATGAAATGCTTGCTTTCTATTCCTAGGGTTGTAGAGGAATAGCAGGTTTCTGCTGGGATAGCGTATAGATGATGGGGCACGGAACATAAGTTTTTCTTTCGTTCATATGAAGATAGCTGAATATATGAACCTTAAACTATCCCCTCTTTCCTATGCCTGACTACCATACGTGCATGATTCCCGCCGCCTTCAGATTGAGTTTCTAATTGCCCTGGTAAAGCATTCGACAGTAACGATTGGTACCAGCGTTCAATATTCTTCATTGGAAGTAGTGACTACTCAGATCTCTTATACTCATTTACTATTATAATCCTACACCAAAGCCTAATCGAATCCTCAATCAAATCATCCAAGTCCATCCCCAAAAGTATCAATCCCGGCTCTACTCTCGAAGTCGTCGTCCCGAGATATCTCGCTAAAAAGTGGATGTGTCTCCATAATAAAAAATTCTCCGTCCCTCCTTTCCCAACCCCACAGAGTATAAAAGGGCAAAAAAAGAATTGTTCATTCATCATGGTATTCCATGATTCACAGTAATGCGAGTTCTGTGGATCGAACACAGTGCCTCTAAACAGCCAGGATATTAGAATTTATTCTAGACTTGAAGTTAGGGTTGAGGGATTCTTACCCAGATATTTGTTCCGAAGTTGACTTCAGTCTGGCGCTCTCCCAAGTGAGCTAAACCCGCTTGAGATGTGATTGGTTGATAAGAGCGAATGTATTTAACATTATAATACTCAAAGCAACTAGTAATTAAGCCACTCATGGACTGCTTTGCCACCTTATCATATTGCACACAGGAATTTTCCTGCCCCAAGTCTCAGCTTTATTGCAATGGAGATTTTACTTTCATTCTAGAGAATAGAACAAAGGCACTAGCAGGCCATCAAAGTATGTAATAATTCATGGGGAGTTTACCAGCAGTAGAACACCCGAACCGCTATGAAAGTTGTTATGAATTCTGACACCACCTATTGCCTAGATTTCTTTACTTTCTAGGTCCTAAAAACAATTGAAAGTTAATATATATATTCCCTAAAGTAAGGGTAGACACGAGAACTAACCATGTCACCAGTAAAACTTGACCTTGATTGATTTTGAATAAAAGGGTTTTTTGACTATTTGCAAATTCGTACTGTACGACCCATGTGGATATATTGTATTAGAAAACACTATCTGGATGTCCACACCTTTGCGCTACCTTCGGATTGCAATGTTAGAAAGAGAGATTTCTCAAGGCATTCGCGCTCTTTCATACTTGAGTAAGCATCTCAATTATGAGACATTCTTCGATCTTACTACCTGATATATCGGTAACTACACCAATGATGACACATCACTATCGAGACTTCCGGAAAAAGGAGAGCTACATAGTGCCTAGATAACCCGTTTCACCTACATGATGAGAAAAAGAAACTTTATCAGATGAAGGGAGCTGTGGACATCCTGTACCTTTAGGCATGGGGCCATTTCCTACTTGACTCTTATAACTCTTGAAAGCTCCGAATCGATTATTATACTGAATATTTGGAGCTATAATCGTGAGTTTAGCAGACATTAACCTCTTCAAAGGGCGCGTATTTGCTGATTCAAGTATTGAAGTCGTCCTAGATACATACCTTCAGACTTTACGAATACCAGCACAGCGGAGGCTATATTATCACGACTTTGTGCGTCTAATCAGACAGTTTTCATATATTTCACGCCCAAAGAGCGAGTTAAGGTATGGGATTCATGGCAAGCGATAGTGAATCCAACATATTAGATAAGGTAGTCATAAGCGACTACTTTTTCTATCAGGAAATGCTATTCACTAGGAAATATCGCCCTAATTCAAGTGCTCATCTTAAGGTCATCAGAACGATTAAAGTAAAAGAATTTCGTAAGAACTTTCTTGACTCTTTCATTCTCAAACTTTAAAATGATTATTAACTAACCACCGAGGTTTCAAGGCATGCAGGTATGCACATTAAAATCTAGATTTAAAATTTCACCGTTGGGTCGCTTGAGTTAAATAATATCTAACTTAGATCGGGGAGTTAGCTTATATTCGCCTCTTTCTGCCTAGGAGTCTCTTATACTTTCGGTAGCTAGCCTACTTTCTGCAACCAACACTTTCTATTTAAGAGCTACTTCCCCACATTATGATCTTACAAATAGAAATTAAGTATTGGCTAATGCAGATTGGATGCTCGTAGCTTGTCCAGGAGGATTTACATCTAACACTAAGCCATGCTCACATATTCAGAAGTCCTTTCCACCTTCTCTTGTATCTCATTTCTCGTTTCTTTAAAACCCTAGCCAATCGAGTTCGATGACATATACTGAAATAATCGCCCCACGGGTCGGCTATAACTCCTTGGCGGGAAATATTTTCACTCATCACTAACCTCACTCTTCACTAACGCATCCTCCACAAAGGTATTCTCTTTTCAAACCATCTGGTCTCTCGTTAGATACTACAACCTGGCATCGCTATCATTATGCTTCTTTAGCTTTGATTGTAAATTGGCCCTAAAGAATAGCAAAGCTATTGACTTGTAAGCCATGTGCCCCCATCTTGCAACCTTCATTCTCTTTACCATTCTAATTCTACCTCTGCAAATTCATATATGTCATAAGCGAGAGTAGGGATAAAAAATATGTGGAAGTAAAGAATGAAGTATCTAAGATGCTTTAGGAGAATCCTTCAGTCATGGAGTTTTTTTAATATTCCTGATGATAAGGGCCTTTTCAAAGGCATATACACATTCTTATTTGAGAATGAGAATAATCAAAAGGGGCTGCGAGTTCTGGAGTATTATGAAACGCACATCCTTCTTCTAAACCTCTTCCCAAATAAAAATAGAATTGACAAATCATCCTAACCCCCAATTAAAAACCACAAACCTCTCTTTATAAATACATTATATTCTCCTAATCATCCAATCACCTTAGAGAAATAGACTGCACGACACTACTCCTTTCCCCTCAGTTTCCCAATGTAACTTCTGAACCAAACCCCAAAGCTAGGCCTAGAAAATTAGAAATCAAACTTAATTCTTCTAACCCCAAGAATAAAAGAATTAGAACTCAGAAAGTAGCAGCAGCTAATCACGAACTGACTAGTGTCCTAATTCACTGTGACAGCTATAATGATTAACAATCCACCCAAAACCCAAGAAATCATTAAGATAATAACAACAACATAATACATCACAATTCTCTTTTTAATTCTCCTCTACTATATCTATCTAGGTTCCACTATTGGATCCACCTAACTATCAATCACACCTCCCCGTCATCCCATCCCATTTCCTTTCCTCTCTTCCAAACCCATCAGAAGGAAAAAATAAATTTCACTCTCAAGATCTTCCATTCCCTTCACTTTTCTTTCTTTCCTTCCTTCCCTCCCTCCCTCCTCTCTCATGACCAACACTCAGCCGTTTCTCCATTCTTTCATCCCATCTCCCAACAAAAAAAAGCCCCCAAATCCTAAAACCAAGCAATCCATCTTTCTCCACGGGAAAGTAAAAGTGGGGAATAAAAGACACCCAAGCAAGCAAGCAAGCAAGCAAAGGATTTCATTAAAAAGGCCCACCCGATTAAATGAAAAAGGAAGAGCTGACCCAGTTCAAAGTAAACCCCGGAAAATGCAAACATACGGTAGTCAGCTGGGCTCCAAATACTCCAAACAAAAACCGGACCAAACGTTAACAAAAGCCAAACCATATGCTGGTTTATTCATGGAAAAAAATGGTTATCTCTTTTCTCAGTTATAAAACAAAACGGATGCTGCGAAATGGTACAGTAGCCAGATTTGCGTTTCTGTACAGGGCAGGTTACATCTATTGAGGATGGATGGGGGAAAGGGGAATCGAACAAACACCGTCATTTAATGCTTTCTCTGCTTTCTGAAGTTCCTACATTTCATCTATTTTCGGAGTAACAGATCCTTGAACGACTATTTTGGGCGAAGCAGAAGGGTGGTGAGAAGAGGACGTCACGAGATATCCGTGCTAGTCCCGTGGAAGTTCTGTAGCGGGTATTCGAATCGGCGCCCGGCGCCTGGAGGAGAATGTACATATTTTTCACTTATGTACGCTGCTGGCTAGTTTTTTCAACTCGCCCCAGTCACGCCGACTGAGCCATTCTGTGGGCGGCCCCAACCTGAGTTTCGATACTCGCGGCGCTCTTGCTGTGCCTGACTATCTGGAGTTCCATTTCTATGCACATAGGGCATAGGTTGCTCTAGGTCTTGCCACTGTTGTTGCGGTGGCATATTCTGATCAGTTGGTTTTGGACCAGGACCAGGGCCATATGGTACTGCAGGATCCTGTACATGTCGAACACTGGCCTCCTTTTGCCATGCATTGGTTTGAGAAGGATCGGTATCAACGCGAGTGACGACTGGGGCAAGAGGTCGGCCATTGCTATCTCTTTGGTGGCCTGATGATTCGGTTGTTTCCACAGTATGTCGTGGTCCACCATTGGCACCCAGATCTCCATAACGTTTCAGGATTTCTTTAGTGGTAATATCACTGGGGTTGTTGAATAAGGTTTGGTCACCTAGAATAGATTGCAAATCCTCGGGAACCTATTTAGAAGTTAGTAGGAGTAACATAGGAAGACATTATTCATCAACTTACTTCGCACATCTGCCCATTACATTCGATAAGGGTATGCACAACCTCGATAGCTAGGAAGTTATCATCAACAGGAGTTTTGGCATTGGTGAAAAGAATATTAGGAGCAATCACAGTTGCAAGGTTATGGGTGTCCATTTTCGACCCCGATTCTTCGTCGATTTGGTGGAACGACGCAACCCAGTTGAAGAAGGAACACAAGATCTCGAGGCAGTCTCGGTGTGCTTTAGGAAGTAAGCAGCATGTCAGGTGGAGTACTCGTCGTCGTTTATCTTCGTCGGCAATCTTCTGCGAAGCAATCCAGAGACGATGTAGCTTGAAGGTTAGAAGTGGATCTGGTAGTTCTCGGAGGTATTTCTTGAGGAGTGCAGCAACTTGCACAACGGTCTCCTTCGAAAGGTCGATAGCATCGCATCCCTCCCTGTCGATAATAGCCATTGCATCGTTAAGTCTCTTAATGTTACCGTTCTTGCGAAAAACACCTTCTACTGAGAGGTCCATCTTTCTCATTGTTGTGACCGCATCATCGACGAGGGCTGGTATGCGCAAAGCGCCAGGGCCAATTCCATCTGTGGAATCCGCTCCGTCTCTTTCGATAATTACGTCGAGCGGCACACCAAATACACCTTTCTTCTTTCCGCCTTTCTTGCCATCATTTTTGAATGCTTTGCCCATTTTATTCCAGAATGTAGGCTTCCTCGTCTCGATAAGATTTAAAAGCTCCTCCATGGTGAAGTGGCCCTCGAGGAGTGGTTGCATGGCAATAACGGCAACATGTCGAACAATAAAGTATTCCAGGGCAGTCAGCTCGGAGAAGTATCTCTTTCCACCTTCTCGCTTCTGCTGTGGTTCAGGATCACTCCCGGGTGGTGGCATATCGAGATCATTTCCGCTGGAGAAAGTACGTTGATGGCCATTAAGCAGCTTTGGCTCTCCTCCAGAGTTTCTGAAAATTTCGTGGCGAGCATGCTTGTAGGCATTTGGTCGTTGTTCTTTTGCTTGCTGGGTTGCAACAATTCTTGGGATATCATCAAGAGTAAGTGCATCCTGATGACCGAACATGAGCTCGGTTCGTGACTCAATAATACTATCCCGTTCATTTACAGTCTGTAAATCTCGATTCCTCGAATCGGATCCGTCCGCTCCAGCTGATCCAGGTCTCTGAGGCTGTTCCTCGCCATCTATAACTCGAGATGTTCTTGCCTTTTTCATTGTTGTAGAAAGATGTCTATCCATGCGTGTACTGCGTAAACGGCGGACATCGTTGAGCGTGTTCTCATAGGATGTCGAGACACGGTTCTCACTCTTCTCATCCGAATTTCCACCATACGATCTTGAGCGAGTGTCTGACCTGGCCACAGCTGACTCTGGTTGCTGTCCCACGCGGTAACCCTCCGTCGAATTATATCCGTTGAGATTAGGGTCATCTGAGGTGTGAGGAAGAGTCCCACTACTTCTCAAGATATCTAATAGTCTAGCTAAAGCGACTCTTAGGAGGAACACATACTGTTGCAGTTTCGTGACCCGCTCAAATCCGGCCACTGCGCCGGGCGCAACATTCTCACAATTATTGCAATAGATTCGTTGATCCTTTTCACTCCATCGAGTATCCTCCAAATGTTGTCCCAACTCTCGAGAGCACTTGACACACTGGAGACATGCTAAATGCCATCTACGGTCTATACATCGAGCGCATTCATCTTCGACTGACCTGCGACAGATTATACAAAAATCGGAGGTTGGGGCGCCGAGTCCAGGTGTACCTGTGGTCGCTTCAAGAGATCGGTCATCGTTCTTGATGGAGTCTAGGTCGCTGAGGTCGTCCAAGAATTCGTGAAGACCTGCGGAATGCTTCTGCTCTCGTTCTACTTTAAGTGCTCCTTGAAGGCATATCCTTATGAGTAGCTTCAGGTAGTGAGCTAAGCCAGTCACCAAGGCGAGGAGCTCTTGTGTAACACCAAGTTTTCTGACCCCTGTCTCCTGCGTTTTGGAAAGAAGTGAGAAGAAAGCGACGATCTTTTTGCACAAAAGTTTAGCTTCACGTCCATATGAGAGGCCTGTAACTGTTAGAATTTGTAATGTAGTGAACAGAATGGCAGAAATATACCTTTTGGACCAATCTGGGCTATGGTAGCATCGAGTTTATCAGCAGAGCGGAACAGAATGTCAACATGCCAAATAAACTTTTTGGCGACCAAAACTCCATCAACATAAGCCCCATTGCTCACATGCAACAGCATATCCGAGATGCATGCAGCAGACGACTCTTCAAATGTTGATAGGACACTCCATATCCTGTAAACTTTCTCTTCCATTCGCTCCTCCTCCTCCCGAACAGCATTTCTCCCAACCTCATCTGTATTTTCCTCTAGCTTGTGCTGTGCTTCGGGATCCTCTGTTGATGAAGCAAGACGGACATTCCAAAATTTATGGATCATGTAGCACTCGGGATGCCAGTGTTGGTTCTGTCCATTCCGGAATATCTCGACAAATTGCTTAAGAATAGCTGTTTGACATCCATTGCAACGTTGCGCAAATTGTGTAGAGTAATGGTAATGACAATAAACTTGCCCATCGTGCTCGTAATAACTGTCCTGGGCCCCAAAAACAGTCGGACATAGTGAGCAGGTGAAATGTTCAATGTGGTATTTGCGATCGAGGGCCGTTATGTATGATCCTCGTAGGGCGCCATTACATTTGTGGCATATTAGATCTAGCCGGCGGAAGTAGTCTGTTTCGCATAGAGGATATTGACCTTCGCCATTTTCTTCATCTACAGGAAAGAATTTGGAGGCTACTATTTGCCCGCAGTCCTTAAGATCGCTATATTAGTTAATGTTCCATGAGAGCAGAATTATTTACATACCGCGCATCGGAAGCACTCGAGATGGAATGTCCCACCCAGTGCTCGCACAAACTGTCCCGTTAAAGGCTCTCCACACTTCTTACAAGTCCTTAATTGTCCCGAGCCAGTCCTCCTTGATCGTGACCGATTTCGTTCCCCACTAGTCTTTGGGGGTTCTCCGTCCCTTTCTCTTTCTCTGCCATTCGTACTCCCCGCGGGGGATGGGGCCATCCGACCATCGTTTGCAAACCCAATCGGCCTTTGGAGTTGTTGGTCCTGCTGGCTCATTTGACTCATGTCTCTGTCTGATTGGTACCGTCTACCATCGTCTATATACTGCTGACCGTTGTGACGGCGCGCTTCTCCAGCCTGCCCGCTGTCTGGATGAGGGCTCACCATAATTAATCTGGGGGTAAGGCCTCCGCTCTAAAAGGCACTTTCCGCTGCTGTGATCGAATCGTTCGGGGTGAGGTCACTCGTGGACTTGCTGCGTTGAGGCGCGTCGGCCACTGTGAGAGTATTAAGCTTCTGAACGCCACCAATATTGCTCAGGGTCGAGCTGGTTCCCGACAAGAGTCTGGTCTTGAAGAGGTGGAGAGATCTAGGAAGATGTTACCAGCATCGGCGGTTCTGAGTTGGCGCTTCAAATCCAGGGAACATCCAGTCTCCAACACCTGAAACGAGAGGCCTCCTCGAGCACAGCGACACCGTCCTTGGGATCTTGACTCTACGAGAGTATGAAGAAGAGGGATAAATAGCTCAAGCAATGAGGTTACTCTGTCCGGCCCTTGGCTGTCTCAATCAGTCACGATTGTGTCGGTGAAGGGGGATGTGGTAATTGTTGGGGGCTATCGAAGGAATCTGGGGACTTGAGCGTGGGCGTGGTCTTTCGAGTCGGTGAATATAGTGCGCTGGGATGGTCGGCGAATGCTCGCAGATGCTACGACTCGACGCGCCCAAGATGAAGGAGAGATTGTTGGAGGTCGGTCTGGTATGTTAACTTGAGGTTGGGGTGCTGTCGAGGTGTAGGATGTTTCGGCCTGAGGCCGCTAGCCCTGAACCTTCATTAAAGGGCGCCGGGGCCTCGTCTGATCATTTCGAGCTCGCCCTAAATGTGCTACGTTCTAGCCTGCTAGGAGGAGCTAGGTGTTTCCCTAGAGAATGCGCCGACGAGCACGCCGTGGTGTTGTGGCCAGAGGGGTATTTACAAGTCTCAAATGCCATTCCTGGCGGGAGGCAGTTTGGGGGCCCATTCTGGGACCGCAGCGTCGATGCCCAGAAGACCCTCTTCACGAGATCCTGCTCCATGTCGCAAGACACGCCAGCGGTATTTCCAGGGAGCAGGCCTAGAAACTCCGCGGCGAGGGGCCTCGTGTGGCACCGCGGTGTGTTCTTTTCGCAGAGGCGTGCACTAGAACGATTCCCGCGGTCGAGGGGCGAGAAATAGACTAGCATAGTACCTGCTGTGAAGGGACTTGTATTAGGTCATTCATTCCCCGCCTTAGATGAGCCTCGCGATCCACCTCACCTTCCCCCATGCCGCCCGGAGGGGGAATCCGATTGCGCAGAGGCTGCCATCTGTGAAAGCGAATTCCCATGGACTCGCACTGTACCTCGCCTCGCCTCTCGGGCACAGCAGAACCAGCAGCAGACTTGCCTCCCAATCCTTCGTGTCAGTCGAGGCCTGCCGTCGCAAGTGGTTGGAGCCCGTCGATTCAGCCTCACCCACCTTATTCTGACTAGCGCCGGTCGGGCCTGGACCACCGCCTGCCTGCTGGCCTTGTTGTGACGCCGTTCCATCGTCCAACATTTCTACCACGATCTTCATACACGCCGCACCACCCTCTTCCACCTTCATGACCCTTCCTCCTAGTAGTCCAAACTCTTTTTTCGCCTTCCGCCTCTGAGCGACCATGTCGAATCACTCCATTATTCGCATTACGAGGGCAAGCAGCCATCATACAGCAAGTGGGGTCGCGAGGCTGACAGTTTTCCCAGGAGTTGTCCGATCTCCAGAAGTCGTCAGATCTGTGTAAGAAATCTCTGGAATATTACTGATTCTGCTGGATACGCCCAACACTGACTGATCCTCGTACTAGCCCTAGCAGTTGCATGCCGGGATGTGGATGTCCGCAACGTAAAGGCAATCATCATAGGCCCTCCCGATACGCCCTACGAGTTTGGTTTCTTCGAGGTTAGTTTCACACGCACCAGGGAGTACAAGACGTGCTAACATATTCCAGTTCTCGGTCAAGTTCGGCAAAGGTGAGTGTGGTCACACTGGAACTTCACCAGTGATATACTAAGGAATCCCTAGAGTACCCTGGAAAGGCGCCTTCAGTAGTCGCGACGACTACGAATGGGGGAAGATGTCGCTTCAACCCAAATATATACGCTGGAGGAAAAGTTTGCTTGTAAGTCCTCATCAAATGGATTTAGGAGACGAGCTAACGTGAAACTAGGTCTATTCTTGGGTAAAGGTCAAGCTAAGATACTACGGTGCATCTAGCTAACGCCTGTCTAGCACATGGAGGGGCGAAAGAGGGGAGGAGTGGTCCTCGGCACAAGGATTAGAGTCTATCCTAATATCGATCCAAAGTCTGATGTCATCAAATCCCTATGAGAACGAGCCTGGTTTCGAGACCGCCAACGATGAAGGAGATAAGAAGAACCAGAAGGACTATGTTGCCAAGGTAGGAACACAATCCTACCGATATAACTGCTCTAACGAATTTCTAGATCCGCCATGAATCTCTACGTATTTCTGTCATACAACGACTGGAAGAATACTTCGGTATTTCTCCTTCGGGCACAGTAACAACACATTCGTCAGCAATCGAGGATTCTGAATTCGATGACGAGGATGCCGATATGGACAGAGAGTACGACGAGTCTATCTCGAATTTCGACCCATTTAGAGACTTGTGCAAGCGCCGATTTCTCTGGTACTACGACTCATATCTTCTGGCTATTAGTAAGGCAAGCAAGGAAGTGAAAGATGGCCAGCAATTTTCCCGGATGCCATTCGAATGCGGTGGAAATGGTATGGATGGGAAATTCAATTATACTGAGCTGGAACGACGACTGAGGCTCATCCGGTCAACAATGGATGCTGAAACTGCAAGATGGGCCGAAGAAGGGTTGGCATCCAAGCATAAAGAGAGCACCGTGGCCGCAAATCTGCAAAGACAATACGAGCAAGCGGTGGAGTCTTACAAGCGCGACAAGCATGTCACGCTCGATATCGAACTTGTGGACAAGAACCCATTTGTTTGGGCTATTACATACTTTGGCCGACCCATGACGAACCTCGATGGTGGACTATTCCGGATAAAGCTCTTCTTCAGTCCTCGTTTCCCAGAGGAGCAACCAAGAGCACGATTCGAAACTCCCCTCTTCCACCAACGTATTGCGAATGATGGAACGCCTTGCTACACCGCTCGACGTGCGGATGATGTTAAATCACACATCGAAGCCATCATTGAAGCGCTGGAAGAAGAATCCCCACCATATGATCCTAGAACGCTTGTTAATCCTGAAGCCGCCAAACTATTCTGGGGGTCCGAAGACGACAAGAAAATGTATAATCGAAAATTGCGCCGAGCAGTACAGAGAAGCATGGAGTAAGGCCCAATACCACTATCAGCGGCCTTTACCTCCTTACTAATACTTACAGATAGAGAATGATCACTTTCCTAACGTAGAAGATTTCGAACGATACGATACCAAGAATTAGTGGGCATTTGACACAGGTTTTTGCTAGGGCTTAGCGTTTCATATTCTAAGAGCGAGATCAAGACGTGCATAAGTGGAACAAAAACTGGCGCAATAAAGGAATATGTATTTTTTTTCTTATTTTTTTTTCTTTTGTTTTCTGAATGTAATTTGCAGCGTTACTTCAGTTCAAGGTGTTATGGGGAGGGATTTGGGGTTTGTTGTCCATGGATGGATGGATGGATGGGAAATGAAATGGTTTGATGATGGTTTTTGCTAGTATGGCATTGCTAGGGAGGGCGTATAAGAGATTCAAGCATTAGGTATTGACTCAGCGAAAATTTAAATTTACAGACATAATTTGAGATGTTTTTAAAGTAGGTAATTGCATGTCTATCCCTGTTCTCGCAGTTTCTTTCTTATTACTAGAATTAATTTCATTTAAATTTCAACCTCCTCAACACCTCTTCCCATACCAACAACCATATAAAAAAAGAGCACCTATTCTATTCTATTCAAATCACTGCGTCTTCTTCTCCCCTTCCCTCTTCTCCTTCTCCATAAACCACCTTACACTCCTCTCAATCCCCTCTTGCAACCCGACCAAAGGTTTATACCCCAACCTCCTCTTCGCCTTCGTACAATCATAATACCTCGTCATACAAGCATACCTAACCTGTTTTCTCTCCAACGTACTCTTCTTTCCCAAGACCCAAAAAACCTTCTCCATCACACCAGCTAAATTCAATCCCACCTCCTTTCCAATTTCCCATACATGTTCTGTTCCTTTCTCACTTCCGCAACAACGCCATACGTAACGGGCGAAATCCCAGAAATAGATGGGTTGATCGTTTGTGATGAAGAAGGCTTCTCCGTCGACTTTTTCGTGGGAGAGGGGGATGGTGGGGTAGAGGGTGTGGGTTGCGAGGAGGGCGAGGGAGGCGAGAATGTGTGCGTGGGAGACGTTGCCGACGTAGGTGAAGTCGAAGAGGTTGGTATTGGGTCCAAGTTGAAATCCGGTTTTACCGGTTTTGTAGACGTTGATGATTGGGGGGAGGATTTGGACGTCGCCTTCCCCGAAGATGCCGGCGGGGCGGACGGAGACGGTAAGGAATTTAGGGTAGGAGGGGGTGCGGTTGGCGGAGAGGACGAGGGCTTCTGCTTCGGACTGGAGAATGGTTAGTATCGGGTGTATATTTTTTTAATTTTAAATTGAGGGTTCAAAGGGAGAAATTGGGGATTGGAGCTGGAGGGAAAGAAAGTGATAAGGATTCTATGGATTGATTTCTCGAACGTACTTTTGTTTGGGAATAATATTCCGTCTGTTGCTTTGGTGGAATAATGGGCCACCTCTCATCCGCATTAATCAAATCAGTTGCATTATCCGAAATCACACTCGCAGAACTGGTATAAACCAGAGCCTTTACGCCCGCCTTCTGACAAGCGTCAATAACACATTTCGTTCCTTCCACATTGACTTTATAATATAATGCGTGTGAAGCTCCCACCAAGGTCGGGGAAGCAGTATGGATAACAACATCTGGTTTTATTTTTTCGAATATGGGAAGGATCTTATCAATTGATGTTATATCTCCTTCGAAATATTGGACACCAGCGGAATCGGGAAGACGATTGCGGGTTGTGTAAAGGTCTAGGACGGAAATGTTGGCGGAGTAGGAGGTATGGAGTTGATTGACGATGTGGTGGCCGAGGAATCCGCAGCCCCCGATCACAAGGACGTTTCCGAGGGATTTCTTTTCTGTGGGTGGAATTGGTGCCATTTTTTGGGTTTTGGAAGGGTTGAAGAAGTGGTGGTTTTCTGGGGTTGGTGGAGGGTGAGGGGTGAGATTTTTGTCGTCGGATGAGGTTCCTGATAGAATCGGGGTCTGGCGCTAGTGGTGGGACCCCTGTTTAGTTGAGCAACTCAATGTCAACTTCAACCTTCTCTATTGACCTTTTTCTTCACTGCCTACAGTAGGAAGAATATTATCACGTCCTACCCAAATTTTGCTGATCTACTGGAGGTCAGATTCTTCTGAAACCTCTTAGATCCTAGTGCCTATTGCTGGGCTAGCAGTTAAGCAAGCAAGCCCCCTTCTTCCATGTTGTATACCTCAGGAATACTTCAGATGCGCATGAGAAGATCTTCGACCCAGGTAGGTATGTAGCTTTTGCGTAAAAGCCTTAGGCTAATATCCTTCAAACAGCTCGCCGATGGATTCGTTTTCTTGCTCTACGTCTAAAGTTTCATGTTTTAGTTAACCACGAGTATGTTTTGCGCTCTTTCTTCTACAGTATTCTTCCTTCTATACCTATAGTCAAGTACAAACATCACGAGGCTTCCGGAGTCTTCGTCATCCAGAAGCTAGGTGAGTGGCACAGTAAAGGTGGCGGGAAGACGTCTGCGCATTTTGCATTGAGAAACGGCTTGTTGTGGAAGTGGAGTCGTTTGATACTCAGGGGTCGACTGAGGCTTTGGCATCTTGTTTGATCTAGGCTTTGGTTAACACGCATACCTTGGGCAGATCGTTTCATGGGTTTGGTTGCTTGAAACAGTTATTGCTTGTATAGACAAAATGCGGTATCACGTGATACCACATGGGTTATCATCTTGGGGCTTTATGCTTATTATTAGTGTTATTCGGGCCCATATGTTGCTTTGAACCCATGCGTTTCAATTCGGTAGTTCTGGGAAATATCCGTCTGCAGTTATTTATTTTCGTCCCTCGCCTCGAGAATTACGTATCTAGTGATCAGCCACAGGGACTATAAGGGCCCTTTTTTTTTGGATGTTGGGTGTCGTAAGTTCTTTGAGGTCTAAAAAAACTACTTCTCCAGTCCACACGTCTAGTCTTAGCCAACCAGAGAGGGGTTCTCGATATTCTAGGGGTGACGTAGATGCTTCAAGTGTTGATGACAACTCTTCCTTGCTAGGCTAAGCTCCAACGTCACGCTTGAAGAGCCCACACTGAGTCCACTTCTAAAAAAGCTATGCCACCTGAAGTTATGCATTTGGCAGATTATATCGGTAAGGCTGAATTCAAAGTCACCGTGTAGAAATATTGTATAAAGTCAGTAGATCTTCTATTCGAAAACTTCTCTCCTCATCCTCATCATCATCATCATCTCCACTCCTAGTGCTTTGTTTCCTCTTTTCATCTATTTACTATCTTCACAACCCTATATCCTCAACCGTCAATAGCTATTACTTTTTGTTTCCAATTTTTTTTACCTCGACATCATCATGCAGTCCTTCACTTCCATCATTGCAGCCTCTGCCCTCATCATGGGTGCTTCAGCCGCTCCTTTGATTACTCGCAATACTTGCGGAAGCGTGCCGACTGCAAGCGGCAACCAGACCCCTCTATCTCAGCCAGCAGGAATTACAACCGCAGAGGCCTGCCAGGCTCAGTGTGACGCCAATGCTTCTTGCAAATCTTTCGTCTTTGGCATGGTCAATAGTGCCAACGAATGCATTCTATACTCTGTGGCTGCTTCTTCGGTCCCCACGCAGTCCAGCACCAACCTCATCGTCTACGACAAGGCCTGTACCTCTGTCCCAGCCGTAGTTCCAACTGCGGCAAACCCCACGGGGGCCAACGTTGCTTCCACCTCGAACAATGGAGCAGCAAACAGCAATCATAAGCGAGCCACTTGCGGAACAGCTCCCTCAGGCACTGGTAGCCAAACGCCTCTTTCTCAGCCAACAGGAATTACCACTGCTTCTGCTTGCCAGGCTCAGTGTGAGGCGAATTCCGCTTGTCTTTCTTTTATCTTCGGAATGGTAAACAATGTCGATGAATGTATGTTATACAGTGTTGCCGCCTCAGCCATTCCAGCACAATCAAGCACCAACCTCGTTGCATACGACAAGAGTTGTACATCGGTCCCAGCCGTCGTCCCAACAACTTCTAACCCGACTGGAGCTGCAACAGGCTCGACCACTACCGGCAATGGAGGATCAGCGAGTTCATCCACAGGCAACACCGGAAGTTCGAATACCGGAAGTTCGAGCAATACAGGCAACACCGGATCCGCTGGATCTACCACACCCAACGGAAACAAGCAAAATAAGCGTGACACTTGCGGAGCTGCCCCAACTGGAGCCTCCGGGAGCGCCAGCCCCATCTCCACCCCAGCCAACATCAACTCTATCGCTGCTTGCAAGGCTCAATGCCAAGCTTCTACCTCTTGCAAATCGTAAGTTCATTCCTTTTCGTATCTTAATACACTTTACTGACATCTCTCTAGTTATGAGTTCGGTGCTGAAACTACCGGAGGAGTCAATGTTTGCAGACTCTTCAGTGTTGCAGCTTCTTCCGTACCTGCTCTCAGCAGTGGACAAACCTTCTTCGTTTTCGACGTCGGCTGCTAGAATCGCTACACTGGTACGCTGCTAATAGGATACATTCGCTCGAAACCCTCATGTAGTCTTCGCTAGTAGCAAATCTTTTCATTATTTTCTAAGGTTTTCCTTTGTATCTAGGATGGTTTGGGAGCGTGGCAAAACATGGAATAGTCGGGAGCGGAAAAGGGGCCGGTGTTTTTGGCACATTGACAATCATTCATTTAGCGCTCTCTTGTGTTTTTGTTTCTTGTTTCTTTTGGATTTGAATGTGGATTTGGGTCTCGCGCAGTCGTTATAACCGCTCTTTTAAAATTTAGAAACTAAAATGTATATTGTTCTGTCAATACTGTGTATTTTTAAACCAAAATCCATGCCGAGTCTCTATCTATAACTTAACCTCTCCCCCCGCCTCCAGCGACGTCTCTGCAGCCCTAATCAAGGCCTTAACAACCCACTCCGGCTCCGACAACATCGGCACATGACCCACCCCTTCCTTCTTCTCAACAATAATTTCAGCTCCAACAGATCTAGCATGCTCAGCCATTTCCATTTGTTTCGCAGCAGGAATAATCAAATCTCCTCCTGGAACCAAAACTATTGTTGGAATATATTTCCATGCCGCGTAGGAAGTTGCTCCGTAGAAACTGATTAAGGAATGGTCGGTCATTTTCGACATCCAATATTTTCCGTCTTTTTCGGGAAGATCTGAGAATACGTAGTTGTAATTTGAGGGGTTGAGGAACATGTAGGATCCCTGGGTTTGAGTTAGTATAATAAAGTTTATGTCGTGGCTACTACCCGGATGTATTCCGGGAAGAGTTGACTCAAATAAGTCGGGGGTTGCGGTGAAAGGAGTACGAACATCATTAACCATTTGATTTTCCCCCAGCACAGTAGTGACGCTCTCACCAGCTTTTGGTAGAATACTTCCAATATAAACCAATCCTACAACCCCATTCTTCTTCCCCTCCTTCTCTCTATCTCCTTTGAATAAACCTTTACAAGCCTCTGTTCCGGGAAGTCCCCCATAAGAGTTCATGGCTACAACGACATCATCACCTGCATCTAGGGCAGCGTAAATAAGTGTTCGGATGTACCAAGCATCTTGACCCATGGTTGCTGGTTTGGATAATGGGAGCGTGGTAGGAAGGCGGGGAGAGACGACTGAATAGTTACGCGCTTGGAGGAGGGAGGGGACGGTTCCGTAGGTACTTGGGGGGGCGAAGGAACCAGGAACTAGGATGAAGGTTATGGGCTTGGAAGTCGACATTTTTAACCTTTTTCTTTTTTGGGTGATGGCTTTAAGTGGTTCTTGGAATTCGAGAATGAGATGAGAGAAACAAAGAGAGATGATTGTGAAGAATGCATTTTGGAAACTCGGTCAAGTAGAATATATACCTATTGAGATATAGCACTCGGCTATCTTGACAAATTCGGCACCCATAAAAAGGGGGTCATCGGGCAGCTTCGTGCATGATGCGGCCGATTGTAGCTTAAAATGCGGTGTTACCCTCCTCTTCGCATCCATTTGGCGTCCTGGATTTGATAATCTTCGGCCGCGACGTCCGCTCAATTCATAAGCAAGCGGCTGAGTCAACTACAAATTGATTTCACGATTGGTGGGCGCGTACTCACTCTATACCCTTGACTATCTTGACTTTCTAAACTATCGTTTAGAATGACAACTTGACCCTTGCAGTGTGGAGAATTTTCTTCAAGCTTGTGCACTAGCTCCGAAATTTATTGCTTATCGTTGTTTTGCCGAATTAGTAGCATCGGCTTAGTGGTTGAGACACTTATTAAGTGATATTAAGGTACGGTTTGAACTCTCGATATCGAACTTTACTTCAGTTTGACTGTATTACCTTTCTGTCTGTTTCTTGGAACTTGCAGCAATTGCTTTTGCAGTTTGTCTCTCATTTTCTATCGCTGAAGTTTACTAGCACATTTTACTAGGTAAATTAAGTTTTTAACCAGCTGCGAGAAAAATATAACATAGTCTTCCTTTACAAAATTGCAGGAAAATGCCTAAGGAAATGCGAAACGAGAAGCGAGGTCAAAGTGAGATTTAAGCTTCCAGATGCGTATCATTCAGAGGTCATGGTAAAATCTTACCCCTAGCGACTCTTCGAAATGTTGATTCTCCCACTAGCCCACAAAGTCAATTACTAGATAGAAATTACTTGTGTAAAGCTTTATACCTTGCAGGTAGTATATCAAACTGATAGGCATCGATTTTCACCATTAGGTCAACTTCTCAACGTAAAGCTTGCTGTATCCCTTTCAAAGTTTTACTGGTTCAAAATTCCTGCGGCTCATGAAGCTCATTTCAAGGATATCCCTTCAGCTCATACGATATTTAATTACAAAGATGGGCGCTTTCTCTATCTCTCACTTACAAATATACTGGAAGCGTTTTCTAAATAACCGTACTAACCAGCACATAAGCGAAAAAGCCTTTTGGCTTAGTCAATTATCAACCAACTATTTGTATTGCTATTACCCGAGGAAAGCATGTAATATTTGTGAGTCGGGAAGGGTGTGGCACGTGAAAGCTTCTCTTATAATAGTTTTTACTTTCGATGAAGGAATGTCGTTAAGTTTGTGTTTCACTATTTGTTTTCCAAAATCGACGAAACTTGTACCTGGTAGAAAGTCGTTTTTATAAATTTAATTTTTCGAATTGCCTCTATGTAGAAAACAGTACTAAAAGCAGATCACAGGGTTGTACATGCAAACATCTTGGTCTTCTGCCTGCTAATCATCACTCACATGCCAAGTTGTATAACATTGTATCACCTCTGATTTCGAGAGAAATATGGGGTTAACCGCGGAGATGTAATCAAAAGCTTTTTCCTAATTGGAGGGAGGTGCGAATACATCATATGTTTCAAGTATGCTTGAAGAATGTGGGAACCCTCCTGGCGTCAAACAATAGCGCAATGAAGCATTAGCTGGTCTTCAAATCAGAATGCACAAACAACGGGACGGGGTTGCATATTCGAGGAGTTCAAATGTGACCCCTAAGATCGGACTGCGGCATGAGTTGCGGAAAGGGACGGGTTGGCCCCATCTTCCAACAGCTTATCTTCATGTAATTCGCCGAGCACAAATCCGACTGGGATGGATGCGAATAATTAGAGATAATTTCAAGGAATTGAAAGCTTCAGATAGAAAGGCCCCGGGATGTTTTAGATTTAGCCTAGACCGTGTCTAGATGTTTGTGATACCTTTCTAGCTACATGTAACTATTGCTTACCTCTTTTTCAACCCTCTTCCCTTCATTATGTAACGTAAGCTTATATCAAGCTTCTTCCCTGTCACTGACTTCTTAAACACTCTTATTTTTGTTGTCCCACTTGAATCGTTCGTTCGGAAACTTCAGACTTGTCTTTAAAGCACCACGTTCCCATACTTACAACCATCAACTACTTACAAAACATGGCGGCCGTAGAAGTTGTAACTGCTTCCAAAGAAACTCCGGCTCTTCCTGATTATCTACTCAACCCAAATGCTGTTCTAGGGGATGACTCTGCGGAATGGCGCTATGGGAAGGCTCCAGACTATAATAGGACAAGAAAAGTGTACGAGGAGAGTATGTTGTCTTACTCAGCTTCACAAATCACCTCCTCATATTATTTCCGTTCATTCTGTCCTAGCGACTTAAAGTTAATTGAAGAACATAAGCCCGAACAAAAAACCACGAAACAGCCAGCCTCCCCTCTCTCGTCGAAAACCTAGTAAAGAACTGGGAAGTAGAAGCCAGTTTCAAAACCAACATCGCAGACTGGCGTACTATCGATCGTCCCAATTACACCTTCTCCATTAACGGAGGACCTCCTCAGTCAGCGGAACATATGTTAAAAGTTGGGACATATAATGCTATTATCGCACCCAATGATTTCTATAGTCCTCAGAACTCAGATTTCGCCTCTAGTCATAAGATATTTAAGAGGATGATGCCGGCATTTGCTTGGGAGGTGATAGAGGTTTATTGTGGACCTCCTGTTGTGGCGTTTAGGTGGAGGCATTGGGGAGTGATGAAGAATGATTATGTGGGGTTGAATGAGTAGGTTACATAACGTCATATCTGGGTTTTTGTAGGTGGATTGCTGACAGTTTGTAGTAAAGGAGAAAGGATTACGGTTAAAGCTCATGGTGGACCAATTGATATTCAAGGGATTACAGTTGCTAAGGTTAACGAGAAGGTGCAATTGCAGAGTGTGGAGACTTGGTTCGATCCTTTAGAAATGTTTCGACAAATTGCTCTGGATGAAGTTGTGGAGAGAAAGGGAAATGCTTTGAATGATGGTGTTGATCCTGCTGACCAACTGGGGGGTGATGAGGAATCCTCTTCAGAATCGGCCAAGAAGCAAGTGGAAGTCAAGCAGGAAATTCCGAAGAACGTTGGAGAATTTCATTTGGAGATGAGGAAGGCAAGTTCGGTTGAGTGTCCTTTCCTGGCAAAGAAGAGCTGATAAATTTGCGATTACAAGATTTTAATATCAACTAGAAATGAAATTACTAGAAATCACTATTAAAACTGTCCATTTTTAATATGGTTAGTGTGGCGCCTGCTTTACATTCTCAAACATCTTCCCCATAACCCTCTTCAAAGGATCAATAAGACTATCATGATCCGTGTCCTCCACCCTCTGACACTGCACATCGATTCCCTCACCACATTTTCCCTGACTCCAGCATTCCTCAAAATACTGCATCCCCCTATCTCCAATCATAACATCCTCTTCCCCTAAGAAGATATTTACCTGCAGCTTCTGGCCCCCACTCCTCGCCCTCTCCTCCCAAACACCTTTCAACTTCCCAACGAACACCGCATAATCCTCCGCCTCTCCCCAACTCACCCCACCAACGGACTTTAAGCAAAATCTCGCTTCCTCGTTAGCACCTTCGGTCTCCTCCTCAAAAGCGCATTTAAAAGCTAACTTCTCAGTCGCAGATCGAACTTTTAACCCCACACCAAAAATCTCTTTACAAGCCCTTTCATCCTCTTCTGCTTTCCCTTCAGGAACATTTTTTCTGAATAAACTGGAAGAAATTTCACCAAGGAAACCACTCGATGCCTTGAAACCTGGTACACCCTTATTGATAGCGAATCCAATTATAGAGTTCCAGTAGTTTAACATAGGATCGGGAAGCATGCTGGCTGCTGTGAGCATGGTTACTTTGGAGTGGGATTGATGAACCCATGGGGCGAAGAGATGAATTGTAGGATGGGTTGGATAGAGAAGTTCAGAGTGTAGTGAAAGGAGATTCAAGGCGTAAAGTGTACCGGCGCTGTGGCATGCTAGGTGGATGTGTGGAATCTTGAGGTGGGCGAGAAGAGAGGGTATCAATGTGAGAAAAGTGGTAATACGACTGGTAAGTGGAACTGGTGTGCTACCCCCAAATCCGAATCTGGTATATTGTCAGTTACTGTGATCAAATCTACGAAATACGGATTAGAGTCGAAATGAGGCGGTAAAATCACGTGAGGACAAAATAGTAAGAGTTGACCATATCAGTCTCATCGATTGGTGAGAAGCAGAGTAGAGGGAAAACTTCTGACTTGCTCAATATTAGGGAGAATTACTAACCTATCGATAAATATCATCCTCACTTTCTCCTTTTGTGCTAGCCAATCTATGCCAACAGCTTGCCATCTCGTCCCAAACATCGCACCGCAAAACAAGATCGTGGGAACGTCTACACCAAAATCCGGGCCAGCAATAGAATATGACAATCGTAATGCGCCATGATCATCGGTTGCAGGCAGTGTAAAGACTTGGTGAAATTTCCGGGGCGCAATAATTTCTATAGCCTGTTCTTCTGGGCTAAGTGTAGTCGAACTCATATCGACCAGCAAATAAAAGAATGGAGAATTATTATCGAGAGAAGTCAACGGAGAACACTTAGAATGGTATTGTTGATAGAAATAAATACAAGTTCACGGGAAGTGTTGCCTAATGTAGACTACGCGGATAGGCTAAGAATGGGGTGAGATTAAGGTTGGAATATCACCCAATCAAAATCAACGGCCAAGATATTGGGTTTGATTTCAAAGAAGTATGGCTATATAATTTTGGAATTGAATGTGCATCTACCGATCTATTAGTATGATCGCAGGTATCTGATACTTTTGTTCCTTCGAAATTTTATGTATCCACCCCTAACGCCTTAAACTCCTTGCGATGCAGCATGGCAGTATTTTAGGTAGCCACTAATCAAACAAGAAGGACACTATCGAAATTAGCGACTGATAGGCTGGATTAGGAATTAAACTTACGCATTCACGCAACCATCGTTTTCACAGTTGTTGGTGATTTGTGCCCATCGTCCCTGCATTCACAGTTAGGTTCAAGAATTCACTAAACCAGATGCCTCTATATCTTGGAAATGACATTACGTACCCAAACAACCTTTCCACCGGCAGTGACCAAGCCCAACTCGCTTACATTTACCTCAATGATGGTACCCTTGGTCAAAACACCAAGCTGAGTGTACATCTAACAACAGCATTAGTTGAAGGGCTAAAGCGACTGACTTGAGGATACAGGGAAATCTTACAGGGTTTTGAGGATTCTTCTTAACAGAAATAATGGGCAATTGAACAGTAACACCGAGCTCTGGGTGTGTTACATTTGCCTTGTTTGAGTCAGTATTTTCCATCCAAAATTCTTGTTAAATCGACTATACCTTCTTATACCGAAGACCCATAGGTCTGATAAATCTCTCGTATTTGACAGGTCTTCTCGTGAAATCTGGCCCAACAAAGGTAGGTTTTGTGATCATTCTCTTCCATCCCTTCTTTGCAGTTTTCTTTCCAGTTTTCACCACCTTGCTGGAATTAGCTTGAAACGTCCAACCATAACCCATCACAAAAACTTGCCTTGAACATCTCCTCCTCGGCAATTCCGCGCACTTTTGGAAGTGGTACGCTGAACTTGGCAGCTTTCTCAGCTCTCTTGTTCTTGATTGCGCTGGATAAAGCTTTCGCGCTCGTCGGGTTCGATCGATCCAGCAAGTATTGGGGAAGGGGTGTGCTCGATGGTTCATTTGGTGCCGCGGATTTGACATTTCGTTCTTCGTGAGCCTTGATCTGCTTCTTCATCTGGATCTTTTCATGATGCCTCTTCTTCTGCATCAACTTCGCGCGCAGACCTCTCAGGTTCTGAGCATCCTCTGAAGCCTTGTGTCCTTCTCTCGCAGTCCTTTTTCGAGCCCTCTCTTCATGATCGAGTCGTCGACCATGGAGCTTTCGCCACCGTTCCATATATTCATTTTGAGGCTACACCGAAGTCAGCAGGAAGGGGGGTATTTTAGGGGCAAAGAGGCGCACCATGATGGGCTGTCAAGTCGTTCAATGCCTGGTGTCTTGAGGTCAGAAAGTCCAGGTCGGCGATAATTGATAACAAAATATTTTGAGATTCTCCATTCAAACTAGCCGGGTTAGGCTAGCGTATGCTTTGTCAGCATCCCAATCTTCGAGACTAGACTGAAGCAAAGAACTCTCACGACGCTCAGTATCACCAATTGAACCGGCGACGGAATACGCTCGATCTCAAAATGCTGAGCAGAAGCATGAGGCGATCCTTCCAGGATGTCCGGGTCCCGTTTTCCGCCCTCCCTCCAACATTCCTCCTTCCCTTGCGCGCCCGATATTTCAACTCCACAACTCAGCATGTTGAACCACAAGCCGATAATTTCCATGCCTCCCAATTGGCGTCCGCAAATACTCCCTCTACACAAAATCCCACTCCAGCTCCCAAGATAAGGCACCGGGCAGTCCCTCAGCCTCCTCCTGAGATTTCTACCCCACTAGACCTCGCACCATCAGTCAAGGAATTACTCCCACTTCTCGCTCTTCAGCCTGGCCACTACATAAGTGTGCATATCCACGGCAAGCCATATCTCGTCACGCCTGGGGATACGGTGCGGCTGCCCTTCCACATGCCTGGTGTGGTTCCCGGGGATGTTCTACGGTTGAACAGGGCAACAAGTCTAGGATCGCGGGACTATACGCTGAAGGGAACGCCTTATTTGGACGAAAGGATTTTCGAATGTAGGGCAACAGTTATGGGTACAGAAACGGAGCCTATGCGGATCAAGGAGAAGACTAAGCGGAGGAATAGGAAAGTCAAGACGGTCAGGAGCAAGCATAAATCTACCATTTTGACGATTGGAGAGCTCAAAATTAAGAATTTGGACGAGTTGGAGGTATGATTGGACGGTATATGATGATTACATGGAAAACGAGACAGAGCAACAGCAAGACAATGGAAGGATTGTAGAAGTAGCCGGGTCGTCGCTTTCGGCCTGAGGCCGTAAGGCATTAGGGGATGCAGACATCACCAACATTGTATGATATTGCGCAACCAAAGGCAATCGGAAAGAATAGTAAACCCCATTTCTTGGTAGCCGGCTTGTGTGGGCAAAGGGGTTGTCCCCTTTCGCGCTTATTCTGGCGAGTGTGGATCTCTGTTATGCTCTCTTCCATACCTGAAAAGTGGCTATGGACGTAGGGCTGAGATTCCCCTCGCCCTCAAACAGATATCTATTTCCAGCTTTCCCACCACCCTATTAGATTTGAAGAGTAAGTAGTGTCTCGGCCAGTGACTAGTTCCTTTCCCGTTGATATGCCACGGCTGAAGCGCGACATCCGACGCCTTGCAGCTCTTCCGTTGAGCGAGGCGCATTTAGCCTCCAATGCTCACTGACGGGATGGAGTAATTCGCCAGGCATGAGTGTAACCTGCAATTTTCTTTTCGTCTTTTTTGGTGATGAAGTGGCTAAGTGGCCCAGCCGTAATCCATTGGCAGGGAACAAGCCGTGTCTCAAAAATACCTTCGTTGGATGCTACAAGATCGTGCTAAACCCTCGGATATGAATTTTCTTTCTGTAAATCCAATAAGTGCGATGCTGTGTTGTTTCCATCATGAGGAACCTGGCTGTGGATAAAGGTATATTTCTAGCACGACTAAGCATCGCTATATATGCTAACTTAGATAGGTTCTTCCTTCTTCAAGCCGTTCGCTACCCGGACACCGGTTCTCTTTGCACTTTTCCTGTCTACACTCGTACTGATAGGACTAATCGAGCTTGCGTGTCGATCGATACCGGCTCATGATGGCATCGGCCAGTTTGGAGTTGTGATTAATGATACCTTCAAACCGATGAAAATCAGAGCTGTAGAAAAGCGCCAGACACGTAGGTACTACCCTTTACTTAATGAGTTCTAATAGAGATAAACCACAAGTTGTTTCTTGCTCTTACTAAAAACCTTCAAGCATCACCACTCCCAGTCCTGTCTCTCATACCATCATCAGTAGCAACATCCACAGTTGCTTCAGTCCAACTCTCAAGCTCGCCGCCAGTTGCTTCGGTGACACCAGCCACTTCGATTTCAATCTCCCCTCCAGTTTCGTCTTCTCTTTCTTCTCCCCCTCCACCCACGACATCCAAAACTACATCGTATACAACAACATTCACGGGCGGGGGATATCTAAACCTGGGTGACGGATCTCTTCCCCCAGCTCCTGGAGATCCATCTGACAGTCGTACGTCGACTTCAAACGGCCCAGTCTCGACTACTATAGCCCCGATCCCTGGGGCTGTTGAGACAAGCTCCACTCCACCACCACTATCACAGTCTCCCTTCCCTGTCTCCGGAGGATATCTCACATTCGGAAATGGCGATCCAACCTCAACTACAGTGGCAGCTTCACAGCCTTCCCAGGGATATCTGACATTTGCGCCTTCATATATACAAGTGGCACCTAGCAATCCTTCAACAGCAACTTTGGCAAATAATCCAGTCAGCATTGCTGGAGAAACAATCACCAGTAGTCCAAGCATAGCACCTGTTCCCATCATTGTGATTGCAAATGGCCAAACGTCTACCATAGCTCCAAGCGATACTCCCAGCCCCCCAACTACGATTACAGCATCTGTAGCAAAGGAAAGTCACAGTTCTGTCCTTATTATTGTTATAACAGGTAGCGAGAGCCTGGCCTCGTCCACAATTGGTATATCCAGTGTTCTGACGAGTGTGGCGGCTAAGGAAAGTGAAAGCTCCCTGGATTCTCTCACATTGTCCAATAGCAAGAGCTCGGATTTAGTCAGTAACGATTATTCAGGCTCTCCAAGCATGATAGGAACGCTTACAGCCCAAAATGGACCCTCTATCAGTTCTATCTCTATGGCCTTATCCAGTCCTTTCATGACTCTTGCGTTGAGTGATACAAGTGGTCCACCCGGAGCAGCCTCGACAACAAAGGAAAGTCAAATTTTCGTCTCTACCATTGCCACATCAAGTGATCAAGGCCTAACCTTGGCAACAAATGAAGTCCTGGAATCTCAAAATACCTTGGTGGTACCAACGAGGCATTATCAAGTAACTACGTCTAAAGTACTTGCAAATAGCCAAACTTCAACATCCATTTATAGTAGTGTCTCAACCACGGGGTCTTCTCTGGCTATTCCAGGAATTATTAGTAGTAGCGAGGCTTCTTCATATCATACGCTCCTAACTACCATGAGTTTACCAGTTTTGATTGGGAGCTATTCTACCACATCTCTTTCGAGCTTAGTACTAACGGGTATTCCTGGACAGGTTTCGACGGCAGAACCTATTCCAGTCTTGACTACAATCAATGGCCAGGCAACCACTGTGTACTCAACCCCAGTCTTCACTATAGTCGATGGCACCACATTGTCGCCTAGTCCCACTTCCATCATAACGACTATAAATAGTCAATCGTTCACAGTCCTTGCAACTCCTATTTTGACTGTCATCAACGGTCAAACTTTTACAGAGATTGCAGCTGGAGTACCGACATCGCTTACTTCCTCTACCCCAGTCACATCCACCAGGTAAGTCAGAATATAAAATCCGTAGTATCTTCACACTAACGGTGTCCTGTGGATAGGCAAACCGTATCCTCGTCTTCCACATCGGCATCTACTACCTCTACAGCAGTTCATCCAGTCTCGACTTTTGTTAATAGCACTGGAACATTTCTTCTGTGGTCGAATGGTGGTAAAACTGTAGCGCCGCAAATAACTCTACAGCAGTATGTTGCAGTTGCTTTTATTCCACTTATTCTTGCCGCCGTCTACACTATTCCTTGGAAAGTCATGGACACCACGATTAGAGAAATGGAGCCTTTCTACCACATGAGTCAACCAGGTGGTGCTCTAGCGGAGGATTCCCTGTCCCTCAGTTATGGAATCTCGGTTTGGTTCCTGACTCCATGGATAGCGCTATCTAGAGGCCATTTTATCGTCTTTTGGTCGTCACTGATCTCAGTTGTGGTATTAATACTAGCACCCCTCTCGGCGGAGGCCTTCTTCGTGAGCCTCCACGGTACTTGTGGTCCGAATCTCCCCAAAGATTCGCCACCTTGCTATGCGGCCTGGGGATACTATCCGAAACTAGCTAGAGTTATGGAGGGTCTTCTTTCCTCTATTGCAGTTCTTCTTATCTCCCTCATGTTCTTCAACCATCGTCGCAAATCTGGAGTGCATTCCGACCCTCTTAGCATCGCTGGAGTATCTGCGCTTCTCTGCAAATCTCCTTTACTTCGATATCTCAATGATGTTGATAGTGTGGTCAAGAATGCTACTTTGAGAAATATTATCGCTAGAAAACGGTTCGAGCTAGCAGAATTCACGAGTCCAGATGGAGAACCTTGTTACGGTATTATCCCTCTTAATGTTGACCCCGAGGTCGGTTTCGCCACGGTTGCAAAGCCTTCCAAGAAGAAATTTTACAATCTAGTCAACGCGTCCGATTCCAGTATGGACGAATCTCAGAGAGAACCGCGAGATATAAGACCTCCAGATGTATCAAAATCAACTAGGCTGTGGTGGATCGTCAAAGAAAAGGCCATATATGTCGCATCTTTTTTGATAATTAGCGGAATATTTATCCTGGTAGTGTATTATCACTGGACCAGCTTAGACACAGGTTTTGAGCATTTCATGGATAATTCTGGTTTCGGGGTACGATTTATGATGACAACTCTCGGTGTTGCTGTTAAAGTTTTATGGACTAATATTGACACCGGTGGGTTTGTCCCATTTATTATGTCCACAAATACTAACCTTCTCTCAGATTTGCGAAGGACGGAGCCTATCCATCGCCTTCTTGCCGGCGCTTCGGAGCCTCAAGATTCAATATTAGTCCCTATCTACATGTCTCCATTCAGTGCTATTCTTCCATCACTCAAAAGACAACATTATCTCATCGCAGGAGTGAGCTTCATCTCTCTGCTCGCAGAGTTCCTTCCGATTTGTCTGGCAAATATAAATTTCAGTCCAACAATGACGAAACAAACATATTACGTCTGCACCTACTGTTCGATGTCAATCCTGATAGTCATGATCATTTGGGTTTTAATTCTCCTTTTTAGAAAGCGAGGATGTGGAAGGCCGTTACCGAGGAATGTGAATAATTTGGCTGGACTCATCGTTTATCTGGCGAGTAGGGAAGAAGAGGGTATGTGTATGATCGAAAGTTTCAAGGGGCTATCGATGGTTGATACGAAGGAAAGAGACGAGAGGATTGAGGGAATGGGAAGGCTATATACCATGGGAATTGTGAATGGTGATGGGTTGAGAATTGAGGATGATAGAAGGGTTACGAAGTTATGGAGTGAATGAGAGAATGGGCTACGAAGCTGGAGCTGGCATTCGGCTTATTTGTAATAATATGGCATGAGAGATATATCAAGAGTTGATAGATCTAGAATGTCTGGTAGAGATATACTGCATTTTGGCGACTAGTTACCAAAGGACATTCATGGTTTTAAATGCCCTAAAATTCGAGTTCAAATTTGGCCTCTGATTTCTCCACCGAAGAGATCGGTATTCGCCATCCGAGAATCAGGCGTGCCTAAGGACACTACTAGTTACTTACTTCCTAAAATTATAGCCTGTGAAAAATAATTCTCAAATGGAACTTGTAATTAAGACTGCAAGGTCCCAGGCCTCAACATTATTGTCTTTTGGATAGCCCTGGCTATTGTTAATGGGAATGCCAGATCACAGCATATTATGAGTCAAGAGCCACAGACTGAATGAGGGACCGCGTCATTTCCGGCCCTAATGTTTAGACTGAACGAGAAACATGAAATCTTTCAATGTGGCCGCTGGTGGATGGGCAGAAGCTGGGCGGAGGTGCGGGATTGTATTCCGGGCCTCGCTTAATGTGTAAAGCCAATAGGTGATGAGAAGATTGCTGTTCAGGCGCTTATCCAAAATGAAATCAGGGCTCGAAAATGATTGGATGAAACCAAAGCTGGGCTTTTAGGGCTATAAAGTGGAAATTACCCAATGACGTGTTTCGTTTCGACAGGGCGATGGCTCAAGTTCGCCTCGCAATTGCACAGCCTCGCTTCATGACTTGGACAACCGAAGTCATGTGCCTTCGTGTTTCTTGCCTTCATGACAAGTTCATCTGACTCACTTACTGTGATCCTTCAAAAGTATATAGCTCAGAGCCTTGCGGCGTAAAGTGTTTGCTCCCCAAACCGCCATAGCCCAACTTACGCAAGTAAATTTCCGACATGGTGCCAACATCGGCAAAGAAGAATGTGGGGGACCCTCGTCTTGAGTACTTTTCTGGCCCGACTTACAACGATCAGTTCGACTGGCACTGGCGACGCGCTCTAAAGGTTGGAAGAACTACATATCCCCAAGACTTTGTACGCGCATATGAGACAATGCCGGCAGGCATATATCAGCATAATATCGAAGTGCGGCAACATCCAGCTGCGCCAGGTGGAAAAGGAGGACACTTGTTCATTGCTGTTGAAAAGTAAGTTGCTCCGGCAATTTAATACAAGCTCCATGTCTAATGAACATTGTAGCTTAGACTCAAGTCTGCAGCCACGACGGGTGGTAAAAAGGCAGTCGCTAGGCTCCGAAGCGGCAAAGAGACGAAAGCGCTCCTTCGCACGAAATTTCGAGGAGGGAACAAGAATACTCGAAGAGTATGAAGCTCGGAGACAAGCCACGCAGGCCAACAGGTGTGACGTAGTACAAGACTCCGTGCCAAGAATTGATCGCGAGCATGCCGGCCCACTTGATGAAACATTTGGCAAAGACCCAAGGAGAAGGATACCTCGAGTTCACTTTCAAGATCAGGAAGACGACGACTGGACAGAGGTAGAGAATGTTGAGGTTGGGGACTTCTTGAAAGATGGCGGTGGCTTCGTCACATCAACTGTTCCAGAAGAGTATGTTTTAGTATAAAGATTTAAATGTTATAATAGAATTAAGATTAATCCGGAAGCCCAAGGTTGATTTTTAAAGTTTCCCCCATTCCTCGCTGGATTCCTAGCGTTAGACTGTATGCACACGCGGGACGGTGAGGGAGAAGAAATGCCTGCACCCTCGGTCAACCTCCTTCCACGCAACTATCCTCCCTACGGCAACTCTGCCTCTGAGCTGAAAGTGCATGAACAGCCATTGGTACGAGGGGCTGTGATAGGCCTAAACCCTGCAGAGAAGTTGATCACATTCGCGCTATTTTCTTATCGTGGCGGAGCACTATCTTAACTCAGGCTTAGTCCTTCGAACGCCCGGGCTGATGGGCGTGTTTGGCATGTACTTGCCGATGTTCTTGGCAGAATATTGGCAGAGTATTCAGCCTCGTTTTTTTCCCATTCGTCTAGGAACTTTTTGGCGTTCATCTCCCCCTCAGCCCTTCCGAGCGCGGTTCAAGCAGCCTAGCGATGTCGCACAGGGCCTCCAAGAATGGGCTTCCAAGACACCAAGGACTAGCACAAGTGCTTGAGCCCCATTGTATTGGGGTATAAGAACAATGCCTGTAGCCATCAGAATTGCCTTGCTAATAGCGTTGTTGAAAATATAAAATCTCTTGTGAAATGGAAGTTGCGCACCACTATTCCCACGATAGAATTACGAGTGTCGAAATGGCCAATTTTCAAGGAGCAGAAGCCCATGACTATGGCGGAATGGTTGTCAACCAATATCATGGCAATGCATCTGATGATGGTTCTGAGAAGGCACCGTTTCATTCAAGAGCCAACGTTTATGATGAAGATCCAAGATCTCGGTTGCGTCGAGATCTCAAAACTAGACAAATTATCATGATTGCACTTGGTGGTGCTTTGGGAACTGGTCTACTTATAAACACGTCAGTACATCCGTATAGTCCGGTGTAAGATGCTCATTATTTTAGTGGCCCCTACCTGGCAGATTCTGGCCCAGGGTCTATGATGATTGGATATGCACTTGTCGGAGTTCTTTGCTTCACAGTCATGGTAGCTATGGTATGTGTTTCTTGCTAAATATATTCGCTTTTGCTCATACCCTGTAGGGTGAAATGGCAGCCTGGCTTCCTCTCCCATCTGGGTTCACTGGCTTTGCGCATAGGTTTGTGGATCCTGCTTTGGGATTTGCTCTAGGTATGTATACTTATGTTCACACAAAATTCGCGAAGCTAACAGTTATCTAGGCTGGAACTATTGGTTTAAATACATCATTACAACCCCTAATAACCTCATAGCTTCTGTTCTTGTCATTGGTTATTGGTTTAATAGTATCGATTATCATGGCCCAGGTGCAGACCCAGCCATTTATGTCGCTATTTTTTTGATTGCAATAATTGCTATCAATTATTTCGGTGTCGGTTTTTTTGGAGAATTCGAGTTTTGGTTGAGTAGCGTGAAGGTTCTGATCATGCTTGGCCTCATAGTCTTTACGCTCGTCTTGGCAACAACAAGTAGACCCGGCCACAAAGCCCCTGGATTTAACTATTGGGTACATCCAGGAGCTTTTGCCCCGTACAAAGCCAGTGAGTAGAATATTATGCTCTTCTCTCGATTAGCGACATTTACTAATGGTTCGAATAGCGGGTAGTACCGGTAAATTCCTCGGCTTCTGGAATGTGCTCAGAAGCGCTGTATTTTCCTTTCTTGGCACCGAGCTCGTAGGCATAACTGCTGGGGAGGCACGAAATCCACGCCGCGCTATCCCTCGAGCAGTAAAGTTGACCTTCTTCCGAATCGTCTTCTTCTATCTCGTTCTCATTCTTCTCCTCGGCATGACAGTCCCATTCAATAATCCCAACCTCCTGTCTGCGAACAATGCAGGAAACAAAACAGTGAGCGCCGAGGCAAGCCCTTTCGTGGTTGCTGCCATGATTGCAGGCGTGAGTGGAGTTGCGAACGTTATAAATGTCTGTCTGTTGATATTCACATTCTCGGCGGCAAACTCAGATCTATACATTGCTACGCGAACGCTCTACTCACTAGCTGTGGAAGGAAATGCACCACAGATATTCTCTCGGACGGACGATCGTGGTGTACCTATTTATTCTTTAGCATTATCTAGTTCCTGTTGTCTGATCGCATTTATGAGTCACAAAGTTGGAACTTTCGAAACATTTACATACTTTGTTTCTCTAGTTACGATCTTTGGCATTTTGACTTGGATTTCTATTTTACTTTCCCACATATATTTTGTTCGTGCTAGAGCTGCACAGAATATACCCGATGATGCTTTGGCATTTGTTTCTCCATTTGGCTCTATAGGTTCTAAGATTGCACTAGTATTTGCTTGTATTATTACTCTATTCAATGGATGGCCATCTCTTGTGCATCCGTTCAACTGGAAGGATTTTGTAGTGGCTTACCTTCCGGTAGTCATATATCTTGGTATGATTGCGGGTTATAAGCTGTTCACGAGATCAAGGATGGTTAAGCCTGATGATGCAGATTTGTTTGGTGGGAAGGCAAAGATTGATGAGGAGGAGGCGGAGGTAATCGCTGAAGAACTGAGGTGGAATGGTGGAAAGGGAGAGAAAAAATACACGAGGCTGTATAGATATACATTAGGGAATTTCTTCTAGTCCAGCAATTGAGAACACTAAGTTATATGTAATTTATAAATACAAGGCTTTGAAGAATCCATGAATTTCGTACTTCTTATTTTTGTCCTCTCGGCTACAAAGACCAACCGTACTTTGGGTGATAATAAGTATCTCAAAACTAGTTGAACTTTTCGTAAAATCGCATTTTTCATATTTTTTAAAGAATTAAGCTTTATATAGCCCTTATAACGCCGTATAATAAATTTAAGTTAAGGTCATATAATTTAGTTCTTAAAATTAGGCTGCGCGGTGGGATGGGTGGGATGGTAGGATGTTGGGATCTCATGCGGCCCCCAATGTCTTGGCGTCCTATCCAACGGCCCTATAGGGTCGGCGCTAAGCCAAGTGTTGGCATTTTATACTATATTATTATTGTTATTAGTTATTCTAGTTATTTAAGTATTAATACTTAAAAGTATAATAATATTCTAGTAATGTGAGGGTCGAATAGATAGAGAATCACGATCAGAAATGACTTCAATTACAAGATTAATCTCTGCTGTTCTATTTAACTAGGAAACCCCCTCCTTATAGGCCATGACCTACTCAGTCGTAAACCGGTGCTAACGCCAAGACCTGAGGTCTAGACTCAGCCGAATTTAGCTGCTAAAGTCGACCAGCTGACGTTAATAAAGGATTAGATTCCTTGGGTCTATCATGGTCTTGATAAGTAATTATAAGAATAATTATAAGAAAGAAAGGCCTCTCCCTCTCCCCCTTACTTCTCTCCCTTCCTTCTTTCCTTTCTTTCTTTTCCCTCCTTCTCTCTTCTCACTTCTTATCTATCCTATAGGATAGGACAGAAAATTTCCCTGTTTTATAAAATCTTATAAGATAGGATAAAATCCCGCGTCATATCCTATGGGATCTTATCACGTAGCCTCATAGTATATAAAGGTTAAGAATACTAGTTTCCTACTTAAAAATACTTAAAATAAGGATTTTTAAAAAAGTCGGATTTTAGATTTAAAAAAATACGATTTTCCGCGAATTGCGAAAAGTTCAACTGACCTTTATGTAGTTATCGTCGCCCGTACATACACAGCCCTGGCAGCCCAACTGCATTTATAACCTAGCCGCCAGCTGATTTTTGCAGTGACCCTCCGTAACCCTTTTCTTTCTATATTCATTCCGCTAACAATTTTCTGGACTTTGGCTATCTAATTTGTGCTGTTATTCCCTCGACGCCTACGCATCAATGGCTGCTGGTATTGGCGAGGCAAGCGCTATCATAACTGTTGTCGAACTCGGCCTCAGCCTGGCCACCGCGTTAAATACTTATGTTTGCTCCGTTTCAGCCGCACCTGAAGACGTTGCAAATCTTTCGAGTGAGATTGAAGCAACTTTCTTGCACTTAAAAGGACTGGAAACTCTTATCGCTAAAAACAAGGAAACCAAAGCATGGGACGAAGACGGCTTGGACCTTGCAACCCGGTCAGTGCGTGACTGTGATACGATTGTCAAGAAGCTGCGGAAATTGTTGCAAAAGGCGAATTGGAAAGACCAAGAGGAAGAGGAAGAGAATACTACTTTCGTGAAACGTGAGATTGATTTGAGCAAATTTGAGAGGGTTTTGTGGCCGAGGCTGAAACCGGATCTGGAAGTTTGTAAGGGCGAGCTGCAAAGAATCAAGTTGAATATTATTCTGGCAAATAATTCGTATATGATTGGAACAGTGTAAGTCTCTCCTCTTGGTTGAGGACATGAAATCTGGGCTCCCTGCTAACTAGAATTGTGGCATAGCTCTACTGAGGCCGAGAAGAAAAAATACCGAGAAGTCATGACTGGTTTAACGAAAGCAAGAGAATGGAATTCGAAGAAGCTGACCAGACTGCGTGAAAGGAGAATTCCTAGTATGAACTGGAATCCTAGACGCAGCTCACACGATTACTCTAAGGATATAATACTAAGACGAACAACGGGTTACTCCACGGCCGAAAACGATGTTGATCTTGAGCTTCAAGAAGACTTTGAAGAGTTTCTCCGTTTGGAAGAGGAAAGGCAACTTAAGAATGAACGTGAATTTGTTTTGTATCAAGAAGCTCAAAAGCGCGAGTTGGAAGAAGAGAACAAGAAAAAGATCGAAGAGAAGGCGGTTACCGACTATCTCTTGAAAGTAAAGAAAACGCAGGCAGAGTTGAAGCAAAAACGGGAGTACCTTCAGAAAACATTGGAGGAGAGAGGGGGTTTGACCAAACAGCAGATAGAATCAATCCTTGATGATGTACATCCGCAGAATCGCCAGGACGCGGCAATTGTTTCAGACAATAGCTCAGCGACAATAGAACAAACTACCCTTCGTAATGTAGCGGGAAGTAATGACGATAGGCGATTAAGTAGCAACAGCTCGTCCAGGAAAGTCTCTAAGTTTCAGCGCATAAAGTAAGTCATCTGTCGGGATCTATACAATGCTTAGAAAACAATAGAACCTGACATTTAGGGAAGGCATCTTTTTCAATCCTCAGCTGAATCTTCTCAGAAAAGTGAAGAATCTTTCCCAAGCACTGATTTGGTGTCGGCGTGGCGGGACCCCGCGACCAAGACAGGGTTTGCGAGGGTCGAAAGCTGGTATATCTCCGCCGATGAAAGCGGGCAAGAGTTTTTCACGATGCAAGCTCCATTGCCTAACTCATGGGTTTTGAAGGCCCTGATGGAAGCAGAATCCGGGAGTCTAAGGGCTGCCAAAAGATTTCCGCCCATTTGGGAAGTGCTACTGTCGCTATCACCTCATCTCGTACAACGTATCAACAATCTGCTAAAAGAACGAGCAGACCAAAAGCCTTTCTACGACTGGTCAATACTATTGATTGATCTTCCAAAACCGTCTGAGAATAAACGGTCTGTATCCTTTGGACCTTTGAAGTTCTATTTAGAAGACAACGCAGAAGCGATTAGCGATATTTATGTTATACTCAAGTACGAAGAAAATCCACTTGGTCTTCAGAGCATACGGAGATCCCAACGGAGAAGTAGAAGCCCGGACTCGGTTCTGAGCGAGATGTCAGTCGCACAATCTCGGATTAAGCCAACTGCACCGATGGCACCAGAACCAGAACGTACTCAGTCAACTTCCCGACGTATGGCTAGTATTGCTCGTGCACGTTCAAATCTTCATAATTCGGCTAGAACTCTAGATGAGCGCTTTGAGCGCACACATAGCCGACCCCCTAGGCAACCCTCCGAATATGTGACATTTGACAGTAAATCTTCATACCAAGTTCCGCCAGATCGTGGATTCCATGATTATCCAGGGTACCACCGACCTGCAACCACTTACCCCACACAGGGCCGAAGAATATATCCCGAAGCGTCTTATCTGGGACAAGGAGAGATTGATGGGTATGCAGATTCATATCCTGGATATGGAGAAGCTTATCCAACACTGAGTTACTATGGACTAAACCCTCTTGTAAGGTCACATCCACCACCTCCTGCACCTCCTCTGCCTTGGGGTGCACCGACACAACCGCAACCACCTCTACCAACAGGAAGTAACCCATTCATAAAACCAACACAAAGCAGTAACCAGCGAAGGGATTCACGATCTGGACCAGAGATTCATAGAGTCATCAGAAAATCCAAAAAAACAGGATCTCCATCATCTAGTGACAGTGACACAGACATCTCATCTCCATATTCAGTTGACTCGGGAAATCTAAAATCCAAGGGTAGATATAGTCCTTCTAGACGAGCCCCATTTGTGGAAGTTCGTCCTAGTGCTCATCCTACAAGAAACTTGAATCCGACCGTTCATTCTGAAGATGAAGAAGGGAACGAAGTTGTACAAGCAGAGAAGGAAATTGCCGATAGATTGGTAGCTAAACATACCAGCGGGATTTCGGAGGCCGCTGATGTTAGTGGAGAGATAGAGGGAGAGATAGATTAATCTAATATTAACACAACAAGGCCATTGAAGAGAGCTTATAGCGTGTTATAAGGTCAACGGGATTCATAATAGGTCTTCTCGCGTTGAATCATATTCGACTTCATCTTCCGACGGCGAAAGAGAGGCGTTGGATAGTTTAGCTTTGAAACGGGATTCCTCAATTCGAAGTGTAAACGGTGAAGAGGGAAAATAACAATTTTTTTCAAATGACTAGATAGCTCATGGAAGGAACGCATATTCTTCGTATACTTGATACTCGATAATTGGATTAACTTTTGCCTCTCTAATATTATAAGTTCAGTATCAAGTGAATTAATACGTTCTATTACATCAATCAAACAAAATTTCCAAAATGTCCACCCAATGAAACCTCCCCCATGCTATGTTAAATAACAACCTCCACACTAATTACTCCAATCGCCCGTCTCTCTTCCATTCCATCCATCTAAAAGTGAATACGGTATCCCCACTCTATACTAAAATCTTCCGTCTTGGACTTAGACGCGAGGACAAGAGGCGCTAAATGAGCGAACCTCTAGGCCATTCTTCTCGCAAGAACTTAGGAGCTCAGGCAGATTCGATCCAATTATGATGCGATTTGCGGAGGTACATTTTTTATCCGTCCAAAAAATCACTATTTCCTAAGATCAGCATCTTCACAAGAAGAAACTCCAAATCTCACACTTCACTTATCGAAAACAACAATAGGGCAAGACTTAATGGAAAAAAATGAGACGTTTACCATAACATCTAGTTAACGAATTGGTGGAATTAATTTTGTAAGAGTTATAGAAGAAGTTTGAGGGGATACCAGGAGTTCCGTGTGTCTCGATACATTTTCCATTGGATGAAACTGGGACAGGAACTGCTGCTCTAAGACTGATGTATCTTTCTCCGGAGTAGAATATCACATTTGCGGCGATTGGAACAGTAGCACGCTCGGTGAGAGAAGAGGCACTGGTAAGGGTAGGGAGAGTGGTGAGAGCGAGGGCGAGGAATTACAGTTTGATGTTTAAAAAGATTAAGGGGGGAGTTAGAGTTTGATATTTAAAGCTTCGGTTGGGAGTGAATCAGACTATTGAAGTGGTTGTGGATGAGGTTGCAGAGAATATCTGAAGATGGGTTCTCTACCTCAGGGAAGAAAGCAAAACAAATGCACTGTCCCCACGTCATTTCGTGAAAGCCACAGAGTTACTATTCGTCGACACTCCATGGACTGCTCTAACTTCAATAGGGTGTCATTGTAGTCAATCGGCGTCAGAAAAGCTCGCTCAACACCGAGTTATAATAATACGATGACAACTCAGAAACCATCAAATCTCTCCAAGAATAATTGAAGAATAGTAGCGAAAGCCCTTTTCAGATTCTTGAACCTCTAGAAAGCGTGAGGACAGGAGGAATCGTAATCCATTTTTACACCTTCGCTAGAAGATAGGACAATAGAACCTCCCAGGCCACAAGTCAGCTTCAGCTCTATGTGGACAGTATATGATACGAGCTTTCGACAATATGTCGCCGGAAATGTTTAAAGAAAGGTATAGAGGTGTCTGTATCAGATGGACGCCAAATCTTGCGAGTCCCAAGCGAAGCCTAACTTATACAACACCGACATCAAGAAAAATCTAAAGGAGGATTAAATTCCCTTCCATAAAAAAATATGTGAGAAGACTTCCTTCCGATATTAGACCAAAATGGGTTGGTTTGTTAATAAAATCTATCTCAAAGGAGGGGGGCACAAGGTATTCACCAAACTAACAAAATGCCACAACGATTCAAAGCCTAATTTCTCAAAATATATAAAATACCCTCTAACCTAATAATACTTATGCCTATACATATCACCACCAATTACAACAACATACATCTCATTCCCACCCACTTAAATCTTTCAAAAAAATATCCAAAGGACATATATATATACCCCTCAAGCGAGAAATTTTTTTTACGCCATCGATCGGAGAATTCATATGCGGCGGATCGGAGAATAATATTAGGTTTATGGGTTTATTCCGTTTCGCCAATTAGAGGATTGAGAGATATTGCCGACTATGTTAGGTTATTTTATGTGGGGGCTCGATGAGTATATAGAGGCTATGGGTAAGATTTTTGTTATGTAGTGAAATATCATGGGTGATTAATTAAAGACGATGGGTGAGAAATAGGTTAGGATAGGTTGCGAGGATAATTTATCATTTATCAAGTGTATTGATGTAGAAATCGTGTGTCATTATTTTTTCACGATTTAAAAGTCCGCTTTGAACATCCGAATGAGGAAATTGAACCCGGGATATTTTCTCTCCTTGTTGAAGCGTGTTGCTGATCATACTGAAGGATGAAATACCTCCATGAGGTCCATATCCTTAATCCTGTTGTGCAGACCATCCTCATATGATCCTTGATTCGAAGCACGACTACCCGACTACTATATACATCGCCACATTGTCTCAACTAATATTAAAGCTTTTCAAAACTTCCCCAGACAAGCAACTCCAATATCCTGAGATCCATGACTTCTTACTTTTTTTTCTCACAAACGACTTGGACTCAGCCACTTCCACACTCACTCACAAAGAAATTAAAAGTTGGAATCTGTACGATAGTCTTATCTTGAATCCTTGATCAAATTTTCGATCTCGGCAATCAGTTGGATGCTTTGCTGTATGCTTGGGCTCTTATGCGGCATGACAACTATCCAAGAATTAAGAAGGCCTCGAAGGCTAGGCCCGAAGTCCGAGATGGAGTTTTGGAGGAGGTTGGGACGGAGTGGCGAGTTTTGGAGAGATACTAGGATTATGAACATCGTACTTGTCATGCTAAAATGACTGAGTTAGCACAGTAAATCCAAAAGAAGTTGAAGTTCGGAGATTTTGAAAGAGATAGAAAGCAGCTCTGTAGGAGAGAAAGTAGTTGCCAATTTTTACATGCGTACTTTAGAACAGGAAAAGGCATAAATGTCCCCACTTTGCTCCTCGAAAAGCAAAGACATTTACTCCTT
Source organism: Neobulgaria alba (assembly GCA_003988965.1). Taxonomy (NCBI): domain Eukaryota; kingdom Fungi; phylum Ascomycota; class Leotiomycetes; order Helotiales; family Gelatinodiscaceae; genus Neobulgaria; species Neobulgaria alba. Next base: position 141,393 of record QYAM01000041.1, read on the forward strand.
ATAATATCTCCATCGAGAAATCAGATAGGGGGAAATGAAAGTAAACGTCCCAAATCTAGATGCCAAAATGGATCAAGAATATCTTGCTAGGAAAGGAGGGGGAAAGAGAAAAAAAATGAGAAAACCCACGATAAAGCGCAAATCCAAGTATCGACCATTATCGTTTGTCCAAAGCTCCTTAGATTTGCAATGTGATGACAACTTGCTGTCAAACACTTCCCTGCAGCTTCGATCGTCTCTCTTGAGTGCGGGATCTCGGGATGTTTAAGCACGATTTCCACATAGGGCCGATAAATCACACTTTTACAAGCTAAATACCTCTGCCTTAAGAATGCTGCGTGTTCATTGGTACACTCTTGGATATTGTCGTCGAATAGAAGGAACTCGGGTAAAGTATCTCGCCACAGAATTAACTGACGATCAAGTTCAGCGATTAGGTTTTTAAGGGAGTCGTCGCGAGAATCGCTGTAAGCTCGATGTTTGTCTTCGGCATAGAGGAGATGGTGAACTCGGTTTAAAAGACGGCGGATGGAAATACAAGAGAGAAAGTAGAGAGCTGAAGATTCAGTTTCCGTCTCTGTGAAATGTGTTTGTAAGGGTCCCGGTAAAGGAACTTCGCTTTCTACTTCGGCGATACCACTTTGTGGCAGATTTTTGAGCTCGGATATTAGATCACTGTCGTCTCGTCAGCTAGGCTTTCGTCACATCGTGCAAACATTGCAAACCTCTCAATGATATAACACGACCAGAAAATTCGCCGAACACATTCGTCATCTTCCGGATTTGCAGAGCTAGGGCCACAAGCAATCAATGACCTAGCCTTGGCTGCTGCGGTATTGATATTGGTCCATGTTTGCAAAGGCCGCTGCAAAAACGAACAGTAAAGGCTATGTAGTCACTAGTTAAAAAGTGATCAGAACTGAGGAATGGGATTCACGAACGCAACAAGGAAGACACATTGCGTAGATCTCGTACTGATTTCCATATACGCAACACTCAGTAGTTTCATAGCCTCGTCGAAGCAGACAGTCGCCATAGTCATCAATTCGCTTTGGTGCTGCCGCGATTCGAAAGTTGGGGGTATATCACGAGCATGGACCAAATTGACCAGTTTAGAAGCGGCACCTAAAGCCATAACAAGAAGTGCAGCACAATCATCACACGAATTCTCAACAAATCCGCTTTGAGCCTTTTCAAACAGAAGCTGGAGAGTAGCTTTGCTGACAGTTGGATACCAGAAATTTACATTTGCTTGAAATGAAGAAAGTAAACGTTCTGCTTCGTCTGTTGTGAAGACTGGCCGAATAGACCTGGGTTGAAATGGAATCGGTGGACAACTGCTTTCCAAGAGAAAAATAGATTGGACTTGTTGCCGTAGGGTCGGAAAGGGTGCAGCGAAGGGCGAGGATAAAAGATCTTCTGTAGCGCTTACATGGGTTGACGGGATGGTAGCGTTTGCTACCTTTGCAAAGTCGTGATCTGGAGAGGATGGATTGAAAGAGCGAGGAGATGAAATTGACCTCGACTGACTCTGTTCATTCTAATGGGCATTAGCTCGGTGTAATGTGAGAGGCTCAAAGTAGAATTACCAAATTTTCACTTATGCTACGTAGAACTTCGTCCATGCGCAATACAGTTTCTAAGATTTTATCGCTTTTACCTTGAGTCCTATATATGTTAATTGGCATTAGGCATGGGCCTATCTAAGAAGGGAAGGGCTTTAACGAACAGAGAAGGCTGTTGTTGGCCATACAAGCAGTCGACTTCATTCTCGGTACACCATGAGCATGGCTGACGACCGTCGCACCTTTGGCGAGACACGTGTTAGTATCAACCCCCTAAAATAGTGGTACTCGATAAGAAGTTCTCCGCTCTTTAGGAACAATTCTATTACCTGCTCTTTCTCATCCTGCAAGCATCGCACTGGTCGGTTACCAATTAGCTCGTCACTCGTCAAGGAAATAAGTGGATAGTACAACAATTCTAGGAGGGACGACTTACAGCATGTGCCGTCCGCTTTCGCGGGCGAGCTGCATATGCAGTTGTCATGGTCGTATTTGAGCCCTCCGAGTCCCTTCGATGGGGGGTGGGAGTGGACATCACCGGCGAGCTGTCGACTCCCCAAGGACCATCGAACTTGGTCTCCAAAATCGAGGGGCTCAAGACATTCATCGAGCACCGGGAAATCTGCAATGCATCAGACTAGAATGCGCAAGAGAAAGATTTGACATAAAGTGTTGGAGATGGCGTGAACGATCCTGAGGTGGACGAGAAAGATGGGCGGCTGCGGAAAAATGCAGAGATGCGGGGAAAAAGGCCTTCATTGGGGAACACGGGGTCTGGGGCGCAGGGTGGAGTTCGCCTCACGTGGTGTTTATGTCTGCATGTCCCTTAAAGGAGGAAAGCCGACTGGGCTGCAATCTGCTACCATGCGCTTGGAGGCTCCAGGAACGGTTTCCAATAAATGGTGGTCCTTATCAGGCACTGGAAAACTCAGCACTCCATTGTGGACTTATTAACAGGCTTTCAGCGGGATAAATAAGACGATTTTGGCATACTAATTTTAAGACATTTAAGATCGTAAATACCCCCATTAAGAATAAGAACATCAGCATTTATGGTGGAGTGAGTGTTGTAATTAGAGCCCTCTAATTTTAGACATTCAAATAAGTAATTGCCGATTGCGAAACTATAATACCCAACCTATGCCAACATCAAAAGTTGATCACTTAATTCCTACATGAAGAAAAAACGACCTTAGAAGAGATAAAAGTGAGCAATTCAGCTAACGTGTGTGTGCTGTATTGTAAAAGAAATCTAAACGGTTATTATCCCCAGTCTCAAGCATAACAAATGTCATGAATCGATTGGCGTGAGGTCAATTGTGAAGTCAAAGGGCTGGCAGAGAAGTTCGTACTTGGCCAGCGTTCCTGGACCGCAGCTAGCAGTTCCCAAGCCATGATGAGCGCCATCAAGGCGGAGAAGAACTCTATCGCTTTTTCCCAGTTCATAGGGGTGTTTCGCCTTCTCGATCTCATGCGCTGTGAATCTCTGGACATTGAAGTCAAACCCGATGTCCCGAGTCGGTTTATGACAATTAACAGCAGCACGAACACCACACCCCTTACTGTTCGTCAGTTGAACCCATCTGGTGTCAGTCCTGTTGCCGTTTTCTTGAGGATATTCGTAATTGACCATCATGGCATCAACATCTTTTGTCCATATCCCTACTTCAGCCGCCTCTTTTTTGTCGTTATAGCTTTCTCCCGGGCCACGACCAAACCACTTCACAGAGTTGATGTCTTTATTCAGGCCCATTTCGACACCAAAACGAGGGAGAGTTCTAGGTATCGGTCCACGTGGATTTGCTTGGACGCTTATCCTGATCTCACCATTCCCATGCACAAGATATGTCGTGGTGGTGTCAAAACCCCATGCCAAGATTGGGCAACAAAGCCAGCTCTGTACAACAACCTCCAAAATCCCAGAATCTTGGAGACGATAGTTCACACCACGTATGTGTTGTTGCATAGTGTCTACGCCAAACAATTTCCAAACTTCTGCATCGCAAGGCACATCATTATCTGTGGGTGCCCGCCAAAACGTTATCTTTGGACCATTCGAAGCATCCAATAACTCATTTCCCCGGACTGCCCATCTTGAGATTTGCCCAAGATTCTTATCAAACTCAAAGGCGAAATCTGGATTTGACAAGGACAATTTGGAGCGATCTACCCGGATGACAGGATAATTGATAGGGCGGAAGGTTGGAATAACTTCATATGATGCAGTCGAATTTATGGGAAATTGTGCCCAGGCAATTTCATGATGCTTAGGTGCCCAGAGACTTGGGGAGGTTGTCCGCAAGGATACGGAGAACCACCATTCAGTATTATCATGAATAACGTATTGTAATCCGGGAATTCCAACGCTAACAGAACACCCTGCTGGAACCTCATGGAGGTTAAGAAGCCCGTAAGCTACGATTGTCTCAGATGCCCTAAAATCTTTTATTAGTATATTTAAAAGTATAGCGCTAGCGAAAACTTACCCAAAGCTCGAAATTTTCCACTCGGCTTCTAAATGTGTCAAGTCAAGGAAGTCGTAATGGTTTGTAAGGCCCAACTGATCCCCATCTTTCCACATTTCGACAGGCTGGAAAATCTTCTTCAGTTCAATCAAGCCTGGCCCCGGCTGATGTTCCGAAGTACAAACGCCGTCCATAACAAAATTGCCATCATTAGGGACATCACCAAAATCTCCGCCGTAGGCGAAGTAAGGAGTTCCATCGCTTAGGGTTGTCTTCAGCCCATGATTTGCCCATTCCCATATGAAACCTCCTTGTAGCCTGGGATACTTATAAAATGCTTCTTGGTATTCCTTCAACCCACCAGGGCCATTTCCCATGGCATGAGCGTATTCACACAATATTATAGGCTTTTGAAAACCATCGCCTTCCTCGACAGCGCGTTTTATGAGGTCAGGGACAGGGAGGTACATGTATGAGAACATGTCTGCTGAAATTGCTTTGGGATCTCCTTCATAGTGGACGGGTCTTGTGGGGTCCACTTCTTTGACCCAATCGTACATGGCTTTTTGATTTTGACCATAAAAGGCCTCGTTCCCAAGGCTCCAAATTATGATACTTGGGTGATTCCTGTCACGATGAACGAGTTGCCTCATTCTCTCGACATAGGCTCCTTGCCAAGAAGGGTTGTCTGAGGTATACTTTGCAGCTTGTGGAAAGGTCATAAGCTTGCGTTCCTCGTAGGGCAAGCTCTCTGGAATTGCTTGTGGGCGAGCTACTGCGTCGTAGAACCCGTGGCACTCTAGATCAGCCTCATCTATAACATAAAGACCGAGTTCGTCTGCCATATCATACAAAGCCGGGTTTGAAGGATAGTGTGAGCATCGCACGGCGTTGATGTTGTGTTGCTTCATCAGAATCAAGTCTTTGTGAATGAACTCTACTGGCACCGCGCGGCCATGCTCTGGATGGTGGTCATGACGATTGGCACCGCGAAGTAGTATTGATTTCCCATTGACTTTCAATAACCCATCTTTGATTTCAACCTGGCGGAACCCAACAGCTTGTCGAATGACTTGGAGAGTCTCAGTTGCAGTGAAAAGAGAAATAGTAAGATCATAGAGAACGGGGGTTTCCGCAGTCCATTTTTGTGGTCGTTCAACTGTAAAAGAGAAATCACTTTGATATAGGTCGTGGGCAAGCTCAAATTGGTCTGAGATCAATATCTGCCGTTCGGGTGCTGCTCGACTTCTCAATTCAAATTTCAAGGAAGTTGCAGCAGATATTGAGTATTGGAGGTCTACCCGAAGGGTTGCATGCTCGTATTGGCTGTCGAGCTCTGTACGAATATTGAAATCCTCGATATGTCCACGCGTTGGGAAGGCAATCAAATGAACATCACGGAAGATGCCTGGAAATAGTTCAGTCTTGGTCTGGCTGAAAGTTCTAAGGAGTCATAGGGGCATACCGGATAACCACCACTGATCTTGATCTTCGATGTAGCTTCCATCACACCATTGATACACTTGGACTCGAATAACGTTGATGGCGCCGTTATCCTTAACAAGATGATTGATATCAAATTCCGCTGGATTTCTGCTCCCTTGACTATATCCAACTGGCGATCCATTCACGCTGACATGAAAGGCACTGTCAACGCCGTCAAAATGGAGTCGGTAGGAGAGTTCTCCATCTCTTTCCCATTTTTGAGGAACTTGAAAACATGTTTCATAAGTACCCGTAGGATTTTCTGATGGCACATTTGGTGGATCAACGGGAAAGGGGAACTGAACATTTGTGTAATGGGGTCTTCCATAGCCTTGAAGTTGCCAGTGTCCAGGTACATCGATTGTGCACGAATCGCTCAGTTCGTCACTAGGGAGAGGCGCTAGCGCTGGGCATGAGGCATAGTCGAACTTCCAACGACCGTTGAGTAGTAAAGAATGCTGGGGGATAGAATATGCTCGCGGAGCAAGTCGGTTTCGTTCGAAGATGCGCTCATTTGCATAATCGCAGAGGTCGTTGATTGGAGAGGTCGATGGAGTAAAGTCTTCAGAAGCCACCATGACAGGGGAGCTTCCGAATTCCATATTCAAGGTCTGGACAGTCCAATTGCAGATGGCTAGCTTGTTCCCTTATATCATAGCTCCAGAGAGGAGGTCTGGTCATGACAGCCAGTGACTTGGTGGAAATAACTCGGTTGAACCCATTGCATATTAGAAAGAATGTCCTCAGATGGGCGACCTAGTAAGGCCGGGTAAATCCGCCGCGTCTACTCAGATCACGACATTTCAGAGGCCATACGCCTCGACGGCCCATGAGGTTCAAGTAGGCCGGGGGTACCGGGGACTAATACTGGAAAAGAGGGCTTCCGATAAAAATTGGTTTATAGCACATGACTTTAGTTGGTGTGGAGGTTTGTTAAGGGTGTGCCTTGCAAAGAAGAGATCAGTGTTAGGGAATGTTGTGGGGTGAGCTGACAATAGCGTCTATTCAAACGCAACCGCATAGTCTTTTAGGTGAACTGATGAAAGCTTCTCGCTTAACTATTCTAGATTCCTGCTTTCCCCCTCCTCTTTGGAGGAGAAATAAGCGTCCGATTCTAGCCCGCGAATTCTAAGACACTTAAAGTTATAAATGTCCCTGGCATAGACAATGAGCATTTGGGACATTTAGAGTCGTAAATATCCCTTTCTAAGTAGGATAATTGAGGATATTCCTCATCATTGCAGCTATTATATTAAGAAGCATACTCAAGACTTCAAAGTCCAACAAGCCGCATGCCAAGACCGGTCTCTTCTTCCCCCCCGGAGAGCCCCTCCTTTCTTTACCCGGTGACCCCAGGCCATCTCAATGCTACCCCCGAGCCCTTCCCCGGCCACCCCCGACGAAGCGAGCGCTTCCCCCAGCACCCCCGGCCGACTTGGCCTGCGAGCAAAAATCTTTGCATGGTGGACTCCAGCCCCTTAACGATTTACCCCGCGTTTATTTCTCCGCGAGATAATCTGGGAATGTGCCAGCCACTTATCACACTACCTAGCGTTGGATCCCTTGTAGGCACATCCCGAGCGCTGGAAAACGGTGGCACCATCCCCTTCCTACCGCTGTTCTTGGGACGCCCAGTCCGCTTGTTCGAAATGGTATCTTGCGAGCTTGCGAAGCTCCTTCGGGAGACTCCCCCTGCCTGAGGAATTCCTGGCGACTCGGATCCAAGACATAAACCAACCTGAATCCCCCTTCTGAAAAAACTCGTCAGTGTGAATTACATACAACTTCAAACTCATCTTTGGTTGATTCGAGGAAGCCTTTTTAGCCGTTGTCATCATGGCCGACACTGAGAAGGATATTGGCGATGTCCACAATGTTGAGCATCCGGCGTCAGACGCTGTGGTGATTGCAACCGAAGCAGACTCGCACAAATACTCCCCATGGACAAAATCCATGTTTCGCCTGTATGGGGTCTTAGCTATAGCCTATCTGTGTGGTTGTCTCAATGGCTTCGACGGAAGTTTGATGGGTTCAATTAACGCTATGACACACTATCAGCATTATTTTGGGATGTACGCATAACCTACCCCAACGTAGAAATTTGGAGGCTATTCGCTAACAGAACATCCAGGAAGAGCTCAGGGTCTTCTACTGGCATCGTCTTTGCGCTCTACAACATTGGCTCCATTCCTGCCGTTGTCCTGACTGGGCCTGTCAATGACTACCTAGGTCGTCGAGCTGGAATGTTCACCGGCGCGGTGATTATCATTATAGGAACCTGTATTCAAGCCCCTGCCGCCAATATGAGTAAGTGATTTTCCGGTTCCTGCGCCACGGCCTCCACAAGCACCAGAACCACAAAGAAATATCACGTGGTCCATATGCTAATACTTCGACAGGAATGTTTATGGCAGGAAGATTCATCTTAGGGTTTGGAGTTAGTTTCTGTTGTGTATCAGCCCCATGCTATGTGTCCGAGCTGGCCCATCCCGTGAGTTCTTTCACACTCTGTAAAGGGTTGAAACAGGCTGACTCTGCTTTTTACAGCGATGGAGAGGCACTCTTACTGGGCTATACAATACTTGCTGGTACATTGGCTCTATTGTCGCTTCCTGGGTTTGTATGTAGACAATTTCATGTACAGTGTTCATTACTAATGGTCTATAGGCTACGGAACTGCCTATGTGGATAACGATTACTCTTGGCGAGCTCCAATCTGGTGTCAACTATTCTCCTCCGTGATTGTAGCTGGTGGCGCGTTCTTCCTTCCGGAATCTCCAAGATGGCTTATGGCCCAAGACCGTGTTGATGAAGCAAGAGCCATTCTTGGCAGGTACCATGGTGAAGGTGCGATACCCGATATCAATTCTGCTATCTTGGAACTAAATGAATACAGGACGAGAGGATCATCCGATGGTCAACCTTCAAATTGCCGAGATGTTCAAGCAAATCCAAACTGATGCTTCCGACAAGAGATGGTGGGATTACAGTGCGCTAGTCAACACGCACAATGCTCGACACCGCCTTATTTGTGTCCTCGGCATGGCTTGCTTTGGCCAAATTTCGGGTAATTCGATCACTTCGTATTATCTTCCCGTCATGATGCAAACCGCCGGTATCGATGACGAGCACACTCAGCTGAGACTCAATGGAATTTACCCAGTCCTCTGTTGGCTAGGTGCTATTTCTGGGGCTCGTTTGACAGACAAAATTGGTAGACGCCCGCTGCTGTTCTATTCTATCATATTCTCATCCATCTGCTTCGCAATTATTACCGGTACCACCAAGCTCTCCGTGGACTCCAACAACAAGACAGCAACGAACGCGGCTATAACCTTTGTTTACTTATTTGGCATCGTTTTCAGTTTTGGCTGGACTCCACTACAGAGCATGTACATTGCGGAGTGTCTTCCGACAGAAACTCGAGCCAAGGGAACAGCGGTGGGAAACTTCTCTTCGAGTGTTGCCTCAACGGTTATCCAGTACGCAAGTGGGCCAGCCTTTCAAAAACTCACATTTTACTTCTATTTGATCTTTGTGGGTTGGGATTTGATTGAAGCTGTGGTCATTTGGTTCTGGTTCGTCGAGACCAAAGACAGAACATTGGAGGAGCTTGAAGAAGTTTTCAATGCGAAGAACCCAGTAAAGAAAAGTCTCGAGAAGAGATCTGTCAATACTGTTGCTACTACCATGGGAGTTGACATGAAGTGAGCGGTAGTTCATAGGGGAGAATTGGTGGAGTCTACGTAATAGCGAACCATTATGTGTTTTTAGTTGGGTTTGTTTCGGGGTGCTCTGAGGAGGGTTATGATACCATATCACTATTTCACTATTTCACTATTAAAGTACCTAGCTTATTTTGCTCGTATAATAACACTAGCTACCTACCCCTTGAATTATAACAATTTAATTGGGCAAAATTATGAGCCAAGTCCCGCTTGTTTACTCTTGCCGCGAATTAAGCTTTAGTTTAAAGTTACTAGTAACGACCCGAGGTCCTGTCTCTTCGGTGTGGAAATAAGAGGCTGGCTTTTGCACGCCGATTTTAGGACACTTAAAATTATAAATATCCTTACAGAAGTATAAGTATTTAAGACATTTGTCACTAAAATTATTATAAGGAAGGATATTTCTAGCCTTAAATGCCCCGAGCTTCGTATGCCGAAATCGGCCTGGTATTCCCCCGCAGAGATTGCCTCTTTAGAGGAGAAATGGGAGACGGGTATACCATTGCGAACTTACATTACCATAAATATCCCGACTAAAACCCATCGGTTTAGAGTTGTTCAAATAATTTGAATATCTGAAATTAATAATCATTACGTTAAAATATTCCGACCTTTTATTATCTAAATTCTTAATATTTATGTAAGCTACCTATTACTTCCCTAAAGGAGCCTCTTTTAAGAGGCTCCTTTCTCGGTTTCACCTCCCGAGAATATCCTTGCGGTGGTATAAGATTGGTTACCGCCCTCTTTCCAAGCAAGGGGCTCCAAAATGCCTGGTATGGGTTTTTTAGATAGGATTCTGGGGAAGAGTGGTTCCGTGGGGAAATCTAGAAGCTGTGTATTTCATGCATTGCATTTACCTTTCTCCACCATTTCCAAATTATTGGTAACCTGTCCCGGCCGTCCGGGGGGGGGGATACCACGGGAATCCCATGAAATTTTTTGTTGAACTAGGAGCGAGAAATCCTTGAAGCCCTATCGTTCCCGTAAGGCGATCGATTGAAGATTGTCATCAATTACTAAGAGGGAAAATTATCCAATGGTTCTGCACATGACTTGGTCCCTCACGAGTCAGGCTCCGCCGGGGATGGTCGGGGATGTAAGACATTCCCCAATAGGAATGGGCAAAATCAAAAGCATCGGCACTTCTCCCCCCTGCTGAAGGGTCTTACGCGGAGCCAAGTGAAGTGGTCGGAGGAGAAGATACGGTCCCTTTTCGGTACCGCTCAATCACGTTCAGTAAATTCAGTATTAAAACAACAAGCAGTTGTAAATCTTTGCCACTTCCCTTATTAAATCTCCCAGACTCGAGTTTATAAGTCTTTGTGGTTATAGAATCTGAGCTATGTCGTAGATCAACCCAAGCGATGGGAAGTCTGTACTCGAGCACCAAAAAGTGCCGCTTTTTCCTTATCCGAGGTGCGAGATCTCCCCGCCTCGTATTCTTCCATACTCGCGAACTCCCCGTGAGCAACACATGGGTCACCAACCACCGACGCGGGGGTCGCGGGGTTACAGTTCTTCCCCAGCCCTGGTCTTGTTATCAGCAACTTCGACTCCTCCCACGTGAGGACAACTTCCCATCAATCATATCCTTACATGAAAAAGTATCTACCTACGAATACTCCTCCATGAATGGGGGGGATTGAGGGGATCGCGGGGAATGGGCCACAGGGTATATTAACTGCTTTGTGTATTTACATAATGCTCCAATTCACAGGCATACGTAGCACACATACCCAGCATCCGGTTGAAAATATTGATATTAGACTTTCAGTCTCAAAGTATATATATAATAATCTCAGATCATGAAAATGTTTCTACGACCGTGAATGCTTTTAATACCTGGAAATTCCTGACTTGGGAAAAATCAATCATGCGTTGGAATCTTGCCGGAGTAGTCCTTCTAGGACTCAGTGCCGTAAGTGCCACTCCTGTGGAACGGTCTGCTTGGCCAAATGCACCATTCGTGACATCTGGGAGATGGATTCACAATCGGCTTGGTCAAAATGTGACCTATGCTGGCGTCAACTGGCCTGGTGGTTAGTTCGCTCAACCCCTTCCTGCCTGGGCAGAGTTAAACAAGAAAATAGCCGCCGATGTCATGATACCTGAAGGTCTCCAATATCAATCCATTGCGACTATCGTATCAGGCTTCAAAAGTCTCGGAATGAACGTTATTCGTCTCACATTTGCGATTGAGATGATCGATGATATTTATGCTGGCGGCGATGTCCCCCTACTCACTGCTTTTACCACAGCATTGGGATCAACAAATGGATCTATTCAATATAAAAATGTCTTGAAGCACAATCCCCAATTCACTTCCTCAACAACAAGAGTCCAGGTTAGCCCAAAATTGTATCTAGACTCTGGCACATTTTAATTAATGTTCTCCTACCAGGTGTTTGATGCCATTGCCAAAGAATGCTTCAAGCAGCGAATCTATGTTCATCTGGATAATCATATATCCAAAGGAGAGTGGTGCTGCTCAGGGTCAGATGGAAATGCTTGGTTTGGCGACACCTACTTCAATGTCACCAACTGGAAGCGGGGTCTTGAATTCATGGCCAAACGAGTAAGTTCTCTCCTTCCTCCCCAATTCCCAGATCATAATGTTGACCTTGAAGGGTGCTTCATGGGGAAATCTCGTCAGTGTTGCTCTCCGCAATGAACTTCGGGAGCCCACATCAAACTCGGCCCTAGACTCAGCGAGCTATGGTTGGCCAGATTGGTATACCAATATGGTAGCCGCCGCAAAAGTTGTTCACGCTGCTAATCCCAACGTCTTAATCTTCTTCTCCGGTTTGAATTATGACACAAACATCCGCCCTATTGTTGATGGCACGGATCTAGGAAGTGGTGTGGTCTTCAGAAAGACGGATTTCACCTTCCGAAACAAAATTGTCCTTGAACTTCATAACTATCAAACTTCTGCTACATCTTGTAGTTCGATTCAAAGTACACTGCAGAACGGAGGCCTAAACAGTTTGTCTTCTTCGGCATTCAATCAGTTGCCGATGGTTATTACTGAGTGGGGACACCCACAGGCTGATGGTAGTTATACGGGTGTTTATACAACTTGTCTTGGGTCTTATTTGCCAAGTTTGAAAGTTGGTTGGATGATCTGGGCACTACCCGGAAGCTATTATATTCGCTCGGGAAACCAGGATATGGATGAGACTTGGGGTATGTTGTTCCTGTCTGTTTTTTTTTTTTTTTTTTTTTTTTTTTTTTTTTATCTTAACCATAACTGGAGTGATTGGAGATCTTCCGCTGCTATTGATAGCTTGAAGACGATGGTGGCTGCGACTTTGGCATGAGAGATCATTCTGGTTGCGAAGTCGTGATGTGAATTACATGCGATACTATACATATGGAGAAGGTGTTTTCAATTGACAAAAGTGGTCAATTTTAGCTCGCGAACCGAGCTTTAAGACAATGAAAATGTAAATAGCCCTACTAATAAGTGATCACTTAAGAGAATTGAGAATTAGAATATACAAAATTTGTAAGTATTCAATATTGATAACTCAGGCTTAAATATTCGCAACTAGCAAGTGCTAAACCAGAACAATTAAGAATTTAAATATGCCAAATTCGCATACTGCAATAGAATCGGACACTTATTTCCCCCATGAAGAAGCTGGGAAACCCAACATCCCATGATTTAGGGACACAATCCTATTTCCGTTATATATTTCTGCCCCCCACCAAGACAGCTTGAGGCTCTAAACATCGAGCTCAAATGATCGTCACGTTTCTTTCTTTACGTCACGCCATATTCACGTTTAGGAGAGGTACAAAATACCTCAACGTACGAAAAAGCTCGAAGGAGAGCTTTTACCGTTAACATTCGGAGATGTTTCCAATTTGATCTGACGATGGCGTTACTATCTTCCCAGTGACATTACAAAAGTTGAGGAGTAACGTTGTCAAGGTGGTTTTGAGAAGTGGTTAGCTGGAATTGCTTATTTTAATGCCTACGTGAATTTTAAACCATAATAAAGGATAATGATATCTGTTTCGATACTCTCGAGATATGAGCCCATAATTACTAAAGTGTGTATCTGGTTTTCTGGACAATGTTTTTGGTCCCAAAGAGTCAATTGCCAAAAGGTCCTGTGCAGCTCGACTTCTCCTTCCGTTTTGAGTTTAGGGTGCATATTTAACCTTGATATGTCATCACTTCATCTGTAACCCGGAACCTCCGACGTCTATTGCTACATAAGAAGCCAATATAATCCTACGTTCTCAATCCGAATTAGAAATTATTTTGAGGTGTAGTACTCTACTGTTATACCATGGATGCCATTATTGAACAAATTAAAACGCTTGCTGAGGCAACGGATGATGTTGGTCGTAGTAGAATACAGGATGCTTTATTCAATGTTTGCTTAGACCTTGATTCACCGTATGACATGGTTCGGCGGATGCTTGGAGGTGTAAGTCTGCCATTTTAATCTACAGTATCTTTATCTGGGTTTAAGCCTTATGAGCAGCTTCATCGCCTTAAACTTTTCAGAGGCACTACGAAGACAAGGAACGGGATTTCAATAGCTAACCTCCATAGAACATACAATTAGCATGCACCAGAATAGCCGTTGACCTTGGACTCTTCAAAATTCTTGCCGCAAGTGAAACCCCACAATCAATCGAGGATCTAGCAAGACAAACAAACTCATCACCAGAACTGCTTAGTTGCTGCCCCCAGCTCGCACCGCAATAGACACATACTAACACAAAATAGTTCGTATTCTCCGTCAGCTCGCAGGAATCAGAGTGCTTACTCAGTCTTCACCCACAACATTCTCTCCCAACGCAACCAGCAAAGCTCTTGCTGACCAAAACTTAGAAGGAGCAGTTCGCTATAAGTAAATATTCCTCTAATTTACCGCCTAGAATTTCAAACAACTAACACAACTTCCAAAGCTTTGACGTGGTATCACGGGTCATCCTCGATCTCCCCAACTACCTCCAAAACTCCTCCTACGCACCAATAAACAGCTCTCTCCAAACCCCTTTCCAGTCAACTTTCTCCACCCCACTTCCCATTTTCAACTGGTTAACCCTTCCCTCCCAACTCCCCATGTTCACCAACTTCCAGCAATTTATGAATCTCGTCCGAGCCGGTTCCTTCCTCTCCGTCTTCCCTTTCAAAGAAGAACTACGCAGTTGGGATGAAAACGTTTCTAAAAAAGGGAGGCTTCAAGAAGGAGGAAGTGATGAAAGGAAAGTATTTGTTGATATTGGAGGTGGGAAAGGTGGACAGTGTAAGAGGGTAATTGAGAAGTTTCCAGAAATTCGGGGGAGAATTGTCTTGCAGGATTTAGAGGAGACTATTAAAGGAATTGAGATCGAGGGCTTGGATGTTATGGGGATTGACTTTTTCAAGGAACAGCCTATTAAAGGTTAAAATTCCTTAGTGCTCTGACCTTTTCAATTGGGGACTCTTGAATGCTAATTTTGAAAATTAGGAGCGAAATTCTATTACCTACGCGCAGTTCTTCATGATTGGCCAGATGAGAAATGTATTCAAATTCTTCAAAATATCAAGGTGGCAATGGGAGAAGAAAGTAAAATCTTAATTGATGATAAGGTGCTTGATGATGAAGGGATTCATTGGAAAGCAGCTGGATTGGATATCGTTATGATGTCTTTGTTAGGGGCAAAAGAAAGAACAAGGAAAGAGTGGGAAGTATTGGTTGATAAAGCTGGCTTGATTGTAGAGGGTGAATGGAAGTATAATCTTGGTGAAGGTAATGGGGTCTTGGTTCTAGGGCAGAAGAATGACTCGACGAGTTAAGTATGTAGTTTTTCGGAGAGTATGGAAATTTTTAAGTAGTTATGGTGCGAGGGTATGGAAAGTCGGATGGGCGTAATACCCTATAATGAACAGTAATTGAGATTCTGCTCTCTTCAATTAAGAGTCATGTTTATGACTTGCTCTAAGAGCTCGGTTCATTACTTAACTTATCATACACCTTACCAAAAGCTCACCCTTAATTTCGGGTGTCTTTTGTTTCATGAAAGAAATTTGGATACCCGGGGTAACTACTCTTTATAATACGAGAAACCTAGAAGTATAGTAACTAGTCTTATAAGCCGCTTAATTTCTATTTTATAAGTGTTAGCCCGGTTAGGTACACGGTAAATAATAAACGAAGCTCGTACAAAGGCGATTCTAGAGGTGATATTAAACCAAAAATCTAACTATTAAGTGTCTCTTTATCTCCTTCATTCTACAAGAATCAAAAGCATAATAAGAATTTCTTTCGGGCTTAAAGTCAGCCGAAGGGAATTAATAAACCGAACTCTTCATTCTATTAAGAATAGGAAGTTAAAGTTAGAAATATTTTCCTCATTTCTAACTCCAAAAGATCAATCAAAACTACCATCCTACCACTTCTCAAGTCTAGTAATCTACTCATCCAAAGCCTCACCACTCTCACCCTTCCTTCCAACTCCTCCACTCCCATTCCTCTCCTCCAGCTCCGCCAAAAGCTCTCGAGCCTCAAAACTCTCATCAATCTCTTTCAACTCCTTCACAAGCCCACAAGCCCCAATCCTCTCATCCACCTCTTTCAACCACTCATCACACATCCAAACAACCTTCTTCCCACCCACCCTCTTCAACTTCCTAAGAAACTCAATCCTCATCTCTCGTTCCCTACTCCACCTCTTATCATCCCTCAATTCCCTCCTCCCTACCACATCCCCCTTCCATTCCTTCAATTCCCCAACTTTAGTTTTTAATTCCCAAATTCTATTCTTAACAACTCTGACCTTTTCTTGATAAGAAATATTACATTGGAAACAAAGTCTATCGACTTTGATAGTTTTAAAAGGATGGGTTTCTTGGTTTTTACAAGGAGTATCGGAATGGAGGTTTATGTAGGAGAGTTGGGTTTGACAGAGTCTGGATATGAGGCCGAGATGGGTGTGCATGCAGAGGTAGTGGGTTGCTTTGTAGATGCACATTTTTGGGGGTGGTTGATTTGTTAGTTTGTTTGTTTATTAGTCGGGGGAACGGGCGTGTTGAATGGCGTTGAGGATGGGGGTAGATGGTGGAAGGGTAAGCTGTGATTCAGTCTAGGAGGGGGGACTTTATGGGAGATATGAACAGGTTGTTCCTGTGTGTGAGATGGGAGTTGGATTGTTCTCTGTCCTAATAACTTCAATTTTGTTTGTTTTGTAGACAATTATATTGTTTAACTTGTTAGAAGAGCAGGATAGTCTTCGTTCGTCTCAAATATTTCCCATATATTGTGAATGGTAAGAGAAAATACATTCTTATCTCCCAAAGTAGAAACCTGACTCGAAAAAATCCTAATCACTCTAAACCTGTCAGTTGATATAACTACCAACAAAATTCAATTCTCTCAGTATTAAACCCGACAAGAGATGACACTTCAACTTAAAGTTGTAACAGAGTGATGATATAAGCAGACCCCCTTAAATTCACCTAAATCATCTTTTATCTTTCATCTTTAACCACCAGAAGGTTTAGCTTGTCACAATTAGTACGGTCATAGTGGAATGCGGGTACTCAAAAGGGTACTTTCTATATAGTTATGAATAAGAGAACCCACCTTGTCCTTCGGGGCGCAGGGGTGGTATTTGGTTGAGTGGTTGTTTTTAAGTGTTCGTTTTTCTGTCATCTCTGCAAACAAGCTCTATTATGTTGAAGCAATAGATCCGTCAACTAGTTTCACTGCGGCAGATAAGCTAAGGCTTTCCGTAGACGCTACCGTCACCATTTTGATTCCGGTTATTACAAGTTGACCAGGGTATGTCTGCTCGATGTACTCTAATTCGTTCTCTTTTCCCCTTTTCCGGGCCAAGGGAAAGTGGAGGTTTTGTGCCTGCTTTTCTTTGGCCGTTCTCGATCGGTTATTTTATTTATCTCACTCACAACTAGGGTACAACATCACATTTCTAAGGGTGACGAGTTGAAGAATGCTAGGATGACTATGGCACAGTAGGTGTATAAACAACATAAGGAAACCCATTCCATTTGAACCCTTTCCCCTATCTATGCTGCCTTTGTGGCGACGATCTCTGTAATTCTATGTCAGTAGGGATTCGAGAGTAGTTAAACAATTGAGAGACATACTCTCAACATCCGCAACACTTTGTGCCAAAATTTGTTGGAGAACCTTTGGATTCTCCAACTCCTTCTGAATTTTCGCAATGACTGATTCAGCCAACTCTTTTTGTTGGCGGATCTTCACTTGTCCCTCATATCGAACCCAGGAATCTAGAACTGCCTTGGCCTCAGCAGCAAGTGCGGTGGTTTGTTCAAGTTCGTATGCCTTAGCCTCATATTGTGCGGTTTCCTATGACTTATTAACATATAAATTCCTCCCTTCCACCTTAGTTACCTGCCTTGGAAACTTCAAACAGAGTCTTGGTGATATCGACAACACTGGCTAATTGTTGTACGCTCCCAATTCGGGCCTTGACGGCCTCAGTGTGATCGGCACGAGCAGCATTCAAGATGTTCCTGACTTTGCTGATTTGTCCTTCGGCCCACTCGCTGTATGCTGGTCCTCCATACTTGAACACTGCGGTCCAGATACTCAAGAGACAGAATGCGGCGACGGTCTCCTCGTTGACGACGTAGTACTCATTGCTGAGAGCGTAGACCCCGATGGCTGCAGTCGTGGACAGGATTGCGGTTTTCGAGATGAGGGAGTTGCCGGGTAGAGAATCGAGAATCGATTGGGCCTTTTTCTTTGGATCTTCGACTGGGACGTTCGATGAGTATCGGTAGCTAGTGAGTGATGTAGTGAGTGCTGGCAGGGCGCGAGTGGGAAGAGCTGGTCGAAGACGGGTAGCGCCTGGAATGGTTGTCAGCAATGGTTCCAAGCTGCAATTGGTTTGAAAGCATTTGCTGTGATATCAATTACATACCTAGAGCGCTTCTTGCCAATCGTGATGCCATTGTGGACTAAGAGGAGATGGTGTTCAGCTTCACGGATTTCTTGCGGTTGAAGAATTGCATCGGGATTTCGGATGGAGCTTCGGGTCCACGTGATGGACGTGGGTGCCTCACTTTCTGCCTGATCGCGATTGCGGATAAGGAAAATTATAATTTGGAGGCCAGCAACACTAGGAAAATCCTGCGCAAGACATCCGATAACGCCAACATGCCCGGAGCAATTGAGGGGGCTGCTAGCTCAGGCAAGAGGAAGAGGTCGTCCAAGGAGAAAGGACCTTCAAAAAGGGCTCGGTCAGAAAGCAGCGACGAGGATGGACAGGCTCAGATTCTCTTGCTGGAAACTGCGATTTTCGAGTCGAAGAAGAATTACAACAACATCGCGGCTTTGATTAAAATACTGCGGTCCGAAGATGGCGATGGCGATGCCTCGGTCCTCGCAGCAATTTCATTATGCCGAGTTTTTACACGACTTATGGTTTCTGGAGCAATGTCCAAGAAGGAGGATACAACTGAGAAGGAAATTGTCGTTATACACTGGCTGAACGAGAGATATACCGATTTCAAGTCGGAATTACTTGCACTGTTAGGAGAGGAAGAGATCGCATCTACGGCTCTGACTCTTTGCATGAGACTGTTGAAGACAGAAGGCCAACATCTTCACTCAGCTGGCATATTTCCTAGAGTGTTTCTCAGAGGTATTCTTACTGTGTCTTTGGGTCCAGAGTGCAGCTCCACGGTCCGGCAAGAGTTTAGCCAGAAGTTTGTAGAAGAATACGATGATGTTCGCTACTACACTTTCGAAGCTCTTGAGTAAGTCGCGCCATTCGAGCAAATTGGCATATCTAACTTCTTTCGCAGGAAAATCTTGAGCAAGGGCGAGTTGAAATGCCCACCCGAATTACTATTTGATAATGTCTTCGAAATCCTTACCGCTGTCGAATCTGTCCCAGAATCAAAGGAAGAGCTAGAAGACTTTTATGTGAAAGCACCGAAAAAGAAGACTGGAGACCTATATTCCCTCGCCCAACACAAGAATCGTGCCCAAGGGGCATGGCTGGCTTTGATGAAATTGGAAATGAGCAAGGACCAGAGAAGATCAGTGCTCAAGATAATGGCGGATTTTATAGCCCCATGGTTCATGAAGCCCGAACTTCTAATGGATTTCTTGACGGATTGCTATGATTCAGGCGGATCGACATCTCTGCTTGCTCTTTCGGGAGTATTCTATCTTATCCAAGAAAAGAATCTAGACTACCCATCATTTTACAGGAAACTCTATTCTTTACTGGACTCGGAAATTCTTCACTCCAAACATCGGTCCCGGTTCTTACGTCTCTTGGATACCTTCCTTGGCTCGACTCATTTGCCTGCTGCTCTGGTTGCGAGCTTTATCAAGAGACTATCAAGGTTAGCTCTAAATGCGCCACCAGCAGGTATTGTGACAATTGTGCCATGGATCTACAACATCCTTAAGAAGCACCCAACCTGTACCTTCATGATACATCGAGTAACCAGAGATCTCATTGAGAAGCAAAAGATTGAGAATGAGGGCATGGATGACCCATTCCTCATGGAGGAGGAGGAACCTACGGAGACAAAGGCCATCGACAGTTGCTTATGGGAGTTAGTGATGCTTCAAACGCACTATCACCCTAATGTCGCGACTTTAGCAAAGATCATTTCAGAGCAGTTTACTAAGAATGCATATAATTTAGAGGACTTTCTTGATCACTCATATGGAAGTGTAAGTTTTGAACGCTCTTTCTCCAGATACTTGACTGACGAAACCTTTCAGATGCTCGAAGCAGAGATGCTAAAGGATGTGAAGAAACTACCTGTAATTGAATTTGAGATACCCAAAAAAATTTTCACCAGGCAAGAGGCAGGATCGGAGAGAGAGGACAGTCTGTTGGTGAAGCTGTGGGACTTTAATTGAGCAGAGCTCGAGAAATAATGTTATTTTCTACACTCTTCCTAGAAGCGTGACTAGAGCTCTATTGTGTGAACAAGTCTCGAAGCCCCTTAAACTATTAAATTCGGTGGTAGAGGTTAAATGGAGATTAAGCTTACTAAACTTATTGGGGGGTTAATGGGAGTATGTATATTCTTGTCTATCGAGAGGGATTGCTAAGATGAAAGGCATTCGCTAATGATGTTGCCCCGAACCTTCAATCTGTCCCAACTGAATATGACATTGAGCGTTTCAACCAAATAACCTCATGATGCCACCCCATCTTGTTTTCTCTCGTAAAAGGTAACATCCTGGCTCAGCACCCAGTATATTGATTGTTTTCCTTTCTCCCAGCCTGCCCGCTATGCCTTCTGAGGGGAAACCACGACGCTGCGCACCCTCTAAGCCTCCACGGCAAAGCCAAGATCAGCAACTGCGATGACCGCGATTTGATTGAGAACACAGAGCGTCTATATTTGGATCCACGAGATGTCACTCTGCCTTAGCCACAGCCGGTGCTGCAAATCTCTGCTACGAATATCCTAAGAAGGCCCCTCTCTGTCGCCGCCGTCCATATTCCGTCCAACAACCACCTACGATCCACAAGGCTGAACTTCTCCAAGCCAAGTCCAAGTATCTCCCATCGCACCACTTCTCTGTCAACAAGCTCCACGCACCCGAGCTTCGCCGTGCTGTACCAGCGATACAATACCCCCCCTGCCCAGACAATCAAAATGCCTCTCCGCGATTTCCTGAAGAAGAAAGAGAAGGTCGAGAAGAGTACCCCGCCAAAACAGCTCGAGGCCGAAGCTCCCGTCTTCCTCTTTTTGCGCTCCGACACTCACACCCAAGAAATCATCTCACCACCGACCTTCTCTTCAGCGGAATCCGCCCATTCCAACCACCTCCCACCACAACCCTACCTTGCCTCCCCTCCTCCTCACGATGGACCCCACGAATCGCGAACCTCGCGCCTATTCAAGACCTCCCGGTCGCGGAGCCACTCCGCCGCCTCTGCTACATCAGCCGCCTCGAATATGAGTGAGAAATCAAGCCAATCCTCCCCCAAAGGCAAAAGATTGAGTCAAAGATTACATCTCAAGAAATCCGAACCAAGTTCGGCAGCTGTGCCGACGGATCTCCCAGAGATATTGGTGCGGGAGGCAGAGGAAGAGATTGATCCTACCGGAGTGGAATCGCAATGGGAGAAGAGAGCTACAATACTCGCCAGAAAGAATGAACAGTCGAGAAGTCGCCCTGGAACACCGATTGGTAGATCTTCCGCAGACCTTAATAATTTTGGGCAAATGAGTTTAGAGGGCAATGGGAAAGGAGTAGTAAGCACGAAATATGTAGATGATAATATTCAGGAGGCAATTAGGTTACATGAGGCTGGGGATTTGGAGACAAGTACGAAGATGTTTGGCAGATTGGCAGATCCTAATGGTGAAAATAATGCTTTGAGTCAGGTTCTCTACGGGCTTGCTTTACGGTACGTTCTTTCCCACCCAAGGTCATACGTGCAACACAGCCAATGTCTCTGCTTGAATTGACCTGGAGATATCCCCCTTCACCTTACCCACAACTCAGCTTTATTCTAACAATTATTCGTCCAGGCATGGATGGGGGTGCACACCCAATCCGACTGAAGCAGTGAAATACCTCTCAGCAGCCGCCTCTAACGCCGCTTCAATCGAAGACCTCGCCCTCAAAGCCGGCATGAAAAAGGGGGGAGCCGCGAAAGGCGAATTAGTCCTAGCAATCTTTGAGCTGGCAAACTGTTTCCGACATGGATGGGGAGTGGCAGTTGACAAGTTTGCTGCACAACGAGTATGTGTTTCTCTCCATTGACCCTTCCTCCCCCTCACGGTTATTTAATCCTCCAGTTGGCAAGCAGAGAGTGAGGTATTGGATCGCGGTGATTCCTGAGGAATTGCAAGGCTAATGTAATGTGTGTTTTAAATAGTATTATGAGACGGCAGCTAACTTGGGCGATACCGGTATGTACCACCACCCTTTTAACATGCACTCCATGCATTTCCCTGCATGTTGCATTCGCGCCCGAGATCTTGGTTACTACTGTGTGCGCGCGTGTCTTAGAAGCAAAAGCTGATTTGTGGCTCGTAAATCAACAGATGCAATGAATGAAGTAGCATGGTGTTACATTGAAGGTTTTGGGTGCAAGAAAGACAAGGTTAGTAATCAACGTTCTCTCTTGTCATATCTTCTCTATCATATTTCATCTCATCGATTTGCCTTCATTCCTATTCTCCATCCGATTTTTTGGGTATCATGTCAGCCTTATCCCAACTCGCCTCACCACCCGTTGTCTGTATTTCCCGAGATTTCCGAAGGGAAAACGGTACGGAGGATTAGCTCAGGTACCGAGAAAGGGCTAGATGTCACTGCTCGTACCATTTGTGGTTGGTTTTTGAGGAAATCAGCCTCTATGTATGGGTGTGGCGTGCACATGAAGTTGGTTTGGGCAGCAATGAGGCTTCCAATTCATAGCCAGTCGTTTAATTTTCCCCTCTCGGATTTCCCACTCTGGGGAAAACTCCCTAAAATGGATCAATTCGACTTTGGGTTAATCGAAATCGGACTAGATTGATTTCCCTTAGTTTAGGAGGAGAATTGAAATGAAGCTAACGATTTTTGTGATGAATAGTATGCAGCAGCGAAATATTATAGGCTTGCTGAGGAGGGGGGAAGTAAGACTTTAGGAAATAGTTGGTAAGTTCTTTCCCCATCCTTTCATATCGTTTGCCCTTCCAATCGTATAATTTCTTCATTCATCCCCTATTTTTCTTTTTAAACCCGGGAAGTTGGGGAGTGGGTGAGCACGAGGGAGGGGGGGGTGTTTGTTTATTTTTTCCCTTTCCCTGGGGCGTGTGGGGAGTGAGAGTGCTTGTTTATCCAGTGGGGTTTTCGGTTTTGGTTTTCGGTTTTGGCTTGGGCTTGGGCCGAAATCATTGGCAGGGCGAGCGACCTGAATTGCGACCTGCATATGCGTTCCGTACGGCTCGCTCGCTTACTTTTATTTCCACCCAATACCTTCTGACTAGGCGACGACGCGTGAGCAGTGAGAAAGTTTGCCTTGTTGTGGGGTGCCTTATGTATCATGTATCTTGACCTGATTGGGAAATGAGAACGTGATTCGTGATTCGTGTTTCGGGGGATTGGAGGGTTTTTATTGGGCGGTGGGGGGAATGGTTGGATTTTTTTGTTTGTTTGTTTTTCTGCTTTCTGTTTGGGTAAGCGCCTTTTATTGGGAAAACGAGGGCTAATTCGTGTTTGTTGTGGTAGGATTTGGAAGGATAAATATAATGGGGTGACGAATGGGAAGGAGGCGGGGAAGAAGTGAATTTGGGGGTTTTTTTCATGAGGTTACGAAAGAGGGGGTTTGAGATGAGGTATTTCTGGGGAAGAATGTAGGGGGGTTGGAGGGAATTGTTTGTATGATAGGTTTTCTTGATTGTGGGTTGATTGAGATTCGAAATTAACATTTCCTTTATTCCTTCCATATCTTAGTGTTTAACTAAACATATACCACCATTTCATTGATTTAAGAATGTGGGGTCCTCCCTGTTCTATCTACTCTAGGGTATTTTCAGCTCCGATGGAAAAGGGAAGTTGGGAGCTGAGGAAAGGGGGGGGAAAGGGTAATATTTCCACCCTTCTTCTTTTTCTTCTTCTTCTTCTATCCTACCTGATTCTAGCTTGTAGATAGATACCCTTTTAAGCTTAATTAATTACGTATTAGAGGAGGCTTGGTGAGGCTTAGCCCTTATAGTATGTAAAGAGGGGTAAGGTAAAATCGTTCGTTACGTAGATTAGGTATTAATGTATGTATGTACCCAGCCAGCCAGACAGCCTTAATACGAAAAAGCTGAAACTGAAACTGAAACTGAGATTCTCGTAATATAACGTACCTGCCTGTCTGCCTAACTTGTTTGCCGCGATTAATTACCGTATGTATGTATGTACCTGATGACTGACATGGAGGGAGGGAGAGAGATTGATTGATTGATTGGTTGATTGATTGATGGAAAGCCTTGTAGGATTTTAATTTTTCCCTAACGATATGATGGTTTTCTCATGTGGTGTTTCGGACGTATGGTCATTTATTTATTTATTTGTTTTTTTGGGTTTTCTTGTGAGGTGATTTTTCTTACTTGGTGTTAGGTTGGGTGGGTTGGGTTGAGGCTTAGGGGGTGGAAGGGGGGATTGGGATTGGTGAGTTGGGGGTTATGGATGGATAGGTAGGTAGGTATGTAGGTAGATATTTCTCGTATCTTTTTCTTTCTTTTTTTCTCTTGGTTGGTGAAGAAGTGAGTAAGTGAGCGAGCGTACCCCGAGGATTTCGGTTCGGGTTTGGGAGGGTAGGTCGGTTCGGTAGGAGCGGGGGGGACGGGTCGGGACGTGGCGTCGGTATGCCGTATGTATAGTATATTTTCTTTTTTTCCTACGATTGGTGGGTAGATGTTCCGGGAATGGGACATGTGATCACATCATCTATTTCTATATATTTTTTACGGGATATGTTGTTGGCTGGCTTGGAATGGCTTGGCTTGGCTTGGAAGTGGGTTATTTATTGGTTGGTTATATGTACAGAGGGATAGCTGAAATATGCATGATAGGGTAGGGCTTTCATTAAGTTATGCTTACGGGGTATGGCTGATGCGTGCGTTTTCTGTGTGATGGGAGGTTATTTTTTTTTAAACGTGTGTTCCTGCATTTTGCCTCATTGTTGTCGATTTTTTATCTCTCGGACGTAAATAGAACTATAATTACATCATCATCTTTTCATTTAAAAGATTTCTGATTTATCGGAGTGGCCGTCGTGCTAGTTCTGTGATGATGTAGGTTTTACTGAATTAAGAACCCGTTTGTGGATTATTATGGAGTTATGTTAAGATCAGAGAGAGAGAGAGAGAGAGAGAGAGGATGACGTACCTTACAGATAAGAATTCTCCATAATTTTCCTCAAGTTCCCTTTCCAAATATGAGATCTGATAATCGATAGAGGGATTCATTGGTAATTAGATAGGTTAAAGAAATGAGGCTCCCTAGCGGCCCGGTTTTTTTTTTAACGTAGGATGGATCGATGTGAGGGTTTCTATTTTGAGGAATTGGGTTTGGGCTTTTGGAAGGGGGGGGGGGGGTGCGTATGTGTATGTGTGTGTATGTGTTATGTGTGTTTCTCGGGGTTTGAAGGTTGTGGATGGAGAGAGGGTTGTTACCTACCCAATCGGTGGATGGATATGTATGATTGAAGTATGGAAGTGGATTTTTTTTTTGGTGAGTGGGTTTGTTCGTTGGGTTTAAGTCATGTATGTATATTCGTCTAAGTATGTATGTATGTATGTACTATATTCTCACCATGTCGAAAAATATCTCCCACGTGGTTTATTTTCTTTTTCTTTTGTCCCAGTCCGTCTTGTATAACGGAACTAGTTGGGAGGGAGAGAGGAAACATGATATGTTTTACATCTCTTTTTTTGGGGGGGGATGATGAAATAGGTGTTATGCGTGAACTATGATGTGTACTCTTCTTATATGTTTAAAATTTTTTGAGGGTTTGTAAGAGATGGGATGGTGTAATTATGTAGAATTATCTTTTTATGTATATGTATATGTATGATGAAGTCGCTTATCCGATTCACTATCTATGAATATTGGATACGGGTATATGGATGGATAGATATTATAATCTAACCTTACGATCCCCCCCTCCTCCGTGAGGCTCAACGCAAAAGATATTTTAAGAATTTTCTTTCTCATCTCTTATCTCCATCTTTTTTTCTATCTAGTTCAGATGCTTATTGATTTAACGTTAGGATGGATTTTATATGGGGCAATGTTGTGTCTTGTGTCTTGTGTCTTTGAATGTGAGGTGATGAAAGTGGCGTCCCTCTTTGGGAGGAAATGTAACATAGGAAAAATGAGATAGATTATTGGATGGTTTATACTACTACTACGATGATGGATATTTTTATATATAATTTCTAGCTATCTATCTATCCATATGGGGATGTCCGAATCATCGGGATAGGTAGGGCACGAGGTGGTATTTTTTTACCTTTCCTTGTACATACGAGGTTAGGATGATTGTGGCGAATTTATTAGAGTTGGGCTCTCGGGGAGGATGTTTAGTGAGAAGGCTAGAGGGGTGAAATGCGGTTAGTTTAGTGTGCGTCTGGAGAGGAATGAGAAGAGAGAGGGTGAAATTTTCTTTTTGAGGGGGGAAATAGGATAGGATAGGATATGATGGGAGTATAAAACTGATATTCTGAATCCCCGTGATCTATAGTTCTTCAACTGAAATGATCCGATAACGCATCTCTAATTCGCGGTGAGGGTGAGGATAAAAAAACCAACCCTTTTTTTTCCATGTTCAACCGAAAAGTCTTCTCCGTCCATAGACCGCTCATACCAATTCCATCCCAATCCCCCCCCAAGAACCGGTAAGTTTCACCCACCCCATTCACGGAATCCCCGACCGAACTCTCTCAAATAAGCGGTAAACTCCGCCTTAGGTACCTGAAACCCYCCCCCCCCCCCCCATCTTAGCCTAAGTCCTAGGATACTCACCTATTTTTTTCTATCGTTATCGATATGGGTATGTTTATCTACATACAGTAGCTTTGTTTCAAACCCTTGTTCGATGAGTCAAGAGGAAGACCAACCCTTCCCCGAAGAAACCTTGCATGGGTTCGGAATAGGGTACATACATTAAAGAGCGGTACGGGATGGTAGGGGGGAGAAAGAGCACGTGCATATAATGTATGTATGTATATATGTATGTATGTGTTGTCAAACCCCGTGGGCCGGCTACAATTATTTTAGCGAGAATGGAGAGTGACGTTGACAATTGAGGTGAAAGAAGGTGATGTTTTTGTATTCCGTATGGAGGGGTACGTTACTAGGACGGGTATGAAGTGATGGAGGGGTCGAAAGAGAGATAGAGAGAGGATTGTGCAATGTTGCGGTGTAGAAAATAGATTTTTGGTTTTGGGTTGAGTGAGTGAGGGAGTGGGTGGATGGGTGATGTATGACGTGTGTGTGTTGAATCATGGGGGAGGAACGGGAGGGTGGAAAGTAGGCAGCTGAGACAGTACCGGTTTAATTCCCGAGAATGATGGGAGGAGTATGATGGGGAGTAGTATGATGAGGAGGGAGGAGGAAGTTGCGTTACTGAGGTAGATAGATGTCAGAAAAGTCACAATTAGAGAATCAAGTGGGAAAAGTCATGTGTATCAAAACCACCATGATAGGAATGAAAATCCCATCATGGCCATCAAATTTGATTTAGGTCAAGAAAAGAACAAGAAAGGTATCCTAAATACAGGTGGTTAAAACACCATATCCATCAAATTAACCAACTCCAAGAAGTAGAATTAGAAGTAGAAGAAACCAAAAACCAACACCCTTAAATATAACCCAAAAAACGGCGTTTAAATACATATGTATGTATAAGGTAAACTATCTGTGCAACTTCAAAAGTAAAAAAGAATCATCGCTAAATCCAATCCATCAATCATTCATCAAAATTTCATTTCCATTCTGTCGTCTTCCTCATCAATAAAGAGAGTTCAAAGATTTTAATAATCATTAAGAAAACTCCTCCTTTCTGTTTTTTTCATTCTTCATTCTCGTTCCTCATGAATCGTCCTTCGTCATCATTATCTGTTGATGTGTTTCGCTGTACTGTGCTCGCTCGCTGAAGTATGATGAATTGACGATGTCCCAAAATCCCAGAAAATAAACCTGAAAATATAAAATGAACAAAAGAAAACAATTTGAGTAAAGTCAAGTCCAGATAAATATCCCGTTGATCCCTTAAAAATCCTCGTCTTCCCTATCATGAGACCAATTTACATAATATAATATTTCTGTCGAAATTCAACCTCTTTTTACAGTAGGTTTTATTCGATGATCCCAGTGTTTGTTCCCCAGCTTGCTTGCGCGAAGCTTGTACCCTTTGCCTTAGATATCCCTTTTTTCATCTGCAATGTGTTGGTTCGATTTCAATGAAGAAACGAAAAACCAACATTGAAAAAACAACCCAAAAATTTGCAAGAAGAAAATCCAACGCTACGCTCGCTTGCTCGAAAGACTGCAGATTGAAAACAAATGAAAAAGCACAAATTGATCAAGGTAATGGTGATGTAATTTCAATGGTGCGTGAGCAACAGTGTCTGGTGCGGTGCGCAAAAATCAATCTTGTAGGCCGTAATTCATAACTGTGATGGTGATCGTATCATAATGATATTTTTATGATGCGAATGGGACCGTGGTCCCGGAGTGTGTGAGAGAGCAAGGTTGAGGAAAGAGCTCTCAATCACCGCCGGCAGTGCACTCTTGCCCGTTGTGTTCGTTAGCGGCATTGCATTCGGAAACCATCTTGGCGAAGCTACGGACAACCTCACTTGGGACTTGGTCCCAAAGAAGTGATCGTGTGTAGACTTCGGCAGCGGACTCTTTCTTGCTATTGCTTCTCATCGCTGCTAATGTCTCCCCCAAGTTGCGTCGTCCTTGGGACGTCGAACGAGTGGGTGCAGTGTTGAGGAATTCTTGCGAGGTGAGTCCGTTGTATTGAGCGGCTGATAATCCGAAGAGTTGCTCATTGGCTTGTTGCTCCGTTGGTTGCGAGAGGGTGTCGGCAAGATTGCCGAGCGATGATGGAGTGACGCCAACCATTTCGGTACCTCCCATTGATGGTACCGGATTGGTAGCCCATGAGCTACCAGACTGGAGTGGAGCGGACACCTCAGAGACGCCCGTGACGACTTGAGGGACACCAGCATCCTTCAACATGTCTTCAAGAAGACTCGCACCAGCAACACGAACATCGTCGGACATCTGAGGAAGCTTGGGCGAAGAAGAGCCCTTGGATGCGACAAAAGCACCGATGAGGAGCATGAGGACCAAGAGACCTTGAGCGGCAGGCTTCTCAGACTCGCTGAGGAGAGAGTTGTCGGTCTTCTTGACAAGAGAGAGTTGTTGTTGTTGTTGTTCAACCTTGACCTCGGGCTCAGGGTTGAAGTCGTTGAGGAAGGAGATGTTATCCCAAGCACTGTCCATGGTGAGGCTATCGATATCGGTGTAGTCGTTACCGAAGTTGTTGGAGCTGGGCACAGACATGGCGGTGCTCTCGAGTCTTTGGATGTGCTCAGTGAGCACGGTGACCTTCTTGCGGAGATCTCCAGTGTCGATAGTGTGGGTGCGGACCATCTCTTCCTTCTCAAGTTGAATGTTCTCGATGTATTGTTGGTATTGTTGCTCCTTGCGGGCGTACTCGTCGAGTGCGAGCTTAGCTTCAGCTAATTCTTCCTCGAGGTCGTTGATCATCGCAGTGTAGTGCTTCTTCTCGTCCTCAAGTCTTTCGGTGTGTTGCTTCTTTCGTTGACGGGAGTCGAGACTATATTCAGTTAGTGACTATGTATAAGGGTGACGGAAGAATCCATGCTTACGCTGCTTGCCTATTTCTGAGCAATCGCTTCTGTTGCTTGAGCTCCTTGATCTCCTGCTCGTCGTTCGATTGAGAGATGAGTTGGTCGATGTTGTTGAGGTTGCGTTCGGCGGGAATATCAAAGCGAGCATTCTTCTTCCTGATGCCATCACCTCTCCTCGACATGTCGGGATGCGAACGGAGCGTAGGGCTGTGGGGTCTCATTCTCTTGGGCATCGAGCGGTGATCCATGGGATCCGACACGGCCCAGTCCTTTTGCGGTGACGAAGGGATGGAGACGGTGTTGTTTCCTGACGAGAAGAGAGGGAGTTGCTGGTTGCCCGGGTTGGTGAAGGGTGTTTGCATTGGTCGTTGGAATACTGGCGCGTTGATCTCGAACTCGGCAGGAAGGCCGTCATGTCCCTGCATGGGCGTGCTCATTCCTGAAGCATTGTTCATTCCCCATCCTTGGTTCTGCTGGCCATACGACTGCGGGTCAATTCGCATGAACGGGTTGTTGCTGTGCTCGACAAAGGGGTTGTTGGAGCCCATGGGCTGCATGTCGACGTGCTGCCACTCGTCGGTCTTGGGCGAGAACAATGCGGAGGAGACGGCGAAGGAGTCCCGCCTGCTGCCGTTCATGGGAGGAGACATCTCGAGGCCGGAATCTAGTGCGCTCTGGTCGAGGATGTTGTCGTCCAGAATGCTGTCTTCGTCCTCTTCAAAGAAGTTCTGTGCGTGTGTGTCGACGGATAAGGAGGAAGGCCGATAGAAGCTATGCATGGGAAAGGCTGCCATGTTGTGGTTGTTATGTGTGGAGGCCGAGGGGAGAAGCGAGGGCGGGCGGAATTGGGTTTATGTTGTGGGAGGAGCCGTGGGTTGTGGCGGTGAAGCGGTGTACAGGAGGATCGCCGGCAAACGACAATTCAGGATGATGGACGTTGGACGTTGTAGGAGGGCGTGGAAACACTGGAGGCTGGGCTCTGGAGTCCGTCGTGATGATGTTGATGGGGGGGGGTGGGTGAGTGTGATGGATAATGGCAGTTGCAAGTGCAGGCAAGCTGGTGTAATAGCAAAAGCTCCTGTGGGGTGGGGGGGGGAGCTGAGGTGGTCGTGGTGGTGTGCTGCTGCTCTGGGGGCAAACTGGGAGTGCAAAAATGCGGTTAGATGTTCGCGATAGGGAACTGGGGCCCTCTGCTTCTTATCCCACCTGGCGTGCTGCGGTGCTCGTCCCACCTCGGAGTCTGACTTGGGATCAACTCAGCGCGGACCAGGGGGGAGGTAGACGGGAGCAGGCTGGAGCGAGCATGGGCGGGCAGGGGAGACGAGCCTGGGAGGGCGAGGGCAGATGGGATATGGCATGGCATGGTTTTGCTGCAGCGCAAAAGCAAGGCGGGTTCGGGTACAAGCGACAGCCCTGGCCCTTTGGCCTGGCAGTCTGGCACGCTCCTGGCTCCTGGCTCGTCCGCTGGCTCCCCGCCGTCGACACCATTGCCCACGGCCTCCGCACGAGGAGACGACCAGACAGCGACCACACAGACAGCCCGCACCGTGCGCCAGAGTCGCACTCGCAGCAGAGACACCCCGTTGCGCACTCCACGCCCACGCCCACGCCCAGACATCGCATCCACCTCCCGTGAAAAGAGAGGGTGCGAATATCCCTGGCGGGCACCGTCCCATTGTCCCATCGCGGCCGGTCCGCCGCCAATCCGGGCCCAGCGCGCAGACACCACCACGGTCACCACCACTGGCCGGCCGCCCACGCAGTGCAGTCAGCACTCTACCACTCGCTGACGGTCGAGAGAGCCCCCAAGCCCGGGTCGCGCTCCTGCGCCTGGACGCGCCCGCTCACTGGCTGCGCGCTCGAGTTGGGCAGCGATGGGTCGCGGAGGGCTCCCACGGAAAACCCAGCCTGCGGACGGTCGCCGCTCCCCAGCGACACCGATAGGCTCTGGGCAAACTCGTGCAGCGCGACGGCCGCGGCCTCGTTTGCTGCCGCCGCGTCCCCAGGCCGGGCAGCCATTGGAGGCGTCTGGCGGCCCCATGCCGTGCTGCCGCCAGAAACTGTCACGCTGGACCCGTCTGGATAGGCCAGAAAAGGCCCAGCTCGTAACCACACGCAGACGCCAATCGTTCGTGGTGAGGCAGAGGCCCCGTCGGCTGTCCGGGCGCGGTGGCAGCGCGCAGCGAGGATGGAGGATCCAAGACAGCGACCCCTCCTCCGTCACGCGTCGTCGACCACGGCCCTCCCCTCCTGATGCTCCCTTCTGCTCCCTCCTGGCTTGGGCCGTCAGGCGTGGGGACAGCGCTCGCTGCGAATCGGCCAGTCTCCAGCGGCGCGCCCCTCCACGCTGCAGAACACCCTGAGCAGCACCGTCAATCGAGGGCCAGAACGCCGCCCGACAGGACAGACGGGCTCGCTGCTCTACGCACACGCATCGCACGGGTGCAGCGCGCACCAGCCCGCAACAGCACGGCGGCCTCATGGTCGCAGTACGGCCTAAGTGATACGTGATCCCCGCGGCCGTGGGCTGATAGGCGTGTCTCTGCGACGGTGAGCTCCTCGACCGTACCTAAGAGGCAGACTCGTGCCCAACGTCGCCCGCCTCCAGGGCACGAAGCCTACTGGCCGCGCGCGGTTGCACACCGTCTGCTGCGCTGCTCGTCTCCCACTTGCTGGAGACCAGCGGCGGGAGCATGGCGACGGATGCCCTGCGGGACTCGCAGCCCCGGTCCGACACCTTATTTGGACGCTGGACGGCCGCCAGGCACGCTGGAGCGCGCAGCACGAGTGCGCGGTGCTCAGTGCAGCCAGAACGCTCGTCGACGCTGCCGGCCGATGCTGGCGGCGGCGACATCTGCACGCGCTGCGATGCCGACGCGGACGGCCAGAGCGAGCAGCAGCGTGCGCGCATGACGGCATCGTGCCGAACGGCCTTTAGACTGCCTGGCTCCTCGCTCCTCCTCCTCGTCCCTCCTCCTCCCTCCTCCAACCTCAAATACCTGCCGATGCCTGCCGCAAACCACGACCGACCCCAGGAACCCAGAGGCCCCATTGTGTACAGGATGGCGACAGCGCCGTTCCTCACCTCCTCCACTCCTCCCCCTCCCTCCGCAGAGATTGCGCGAGCCGAGCCCTTCCAGAACCTCAAATAAACACGCTCGAGCGGTGAACCCTGCACGAGTGGTCGGGTTGCCATCGACTCACTCTCACGACGACGCGGTGGAGAACAACAAGCAGAGATTTCCCACGCCCGCGGTCTTGAGTGGCTGACAGGAACCTGCACAGAACAATCCCCCGATTCTTCCCCTTCGTTCCTCCAAATCCCCCCCYCCCCSCCGGCCCCCCCCCCCATTCGCCTCGCTCGCTGAAACGCAACAGAGGCCTCCTCCAGCCCCGCGCGCCTGGCGAGGGACAGGCAGACCGTACTTTGGAACACGAATGGAGACCTCACCGCCAGGCTCTTCTCCGGACAGACGAAGGCATTCGCGACACTCAATGGCCGTGGAAACAATCCATGCCGCGGCCGATCCTGCTGCTACTCCTGATGTTGCTGCCCAGAAGCGCGAGCAAGCAAACAAACAAACAGTCTGTTGGACCACACGCAGTTGGATTGTCGCGCGAAAGGCTCCCATTGTATGACGCCAGCCTATATCACGGCATGGTGAGAACCCTCCTCCTGTCCATTGGCCTGGTCCCCCGTCCGGCGAGCAGCATCGGCCCTCGGAAGTGACCGTGTATCCTTCTTCCCAGAAGGTGAGTGAGTCTGTGAGATCCAATGCAAATGCGCGCTGCAGCGGCTCCCGTCCGGAAAGGTGCATTTCATGCACCGCTCTCTCATTCGTCACAATCCGGTACTATTTCCATTTTTTCCCCATTGTTTTCTGGGGAAAGCTGAACGGAGCACACAGTTCTCTGCCCTCGCCTCTCTCAGTTCTACGCTACTTTTTCGGGATGAGGATCTGGGATCGGTGGCGGTGAGGGTCCAATTTTTCCCTTCTGGGCCGGTGGTTCAATAAGATCCGCCTAATATGAGATCGAGGAGAGGCGGTGACGAAATTTTCACTCGCGTTCCCATCACTTGGTGCTGCAGGAGAGTTTTTGAAACATCTCTCCAGCCACTGGGATATGCTGGGAGGACGCGTGGATGCTGTACCTGAATTCCGTGGAGAATTACGGAGCGTCTCCAGCATCATTTCCAAGTCCCGAGATCCGAATTGGCATGCTGCTCCAGTCACATCTGTCGGGCAAAGGACGATCATCCAAGATCTGCTCATATATCATGAGTGATATAGGGAGTTTTGTTTTTTTTTTAAATCATCCAACCCTCCCCACGGGACTTTTTCGAATCTCAAGATGATGGAAGAAGAATGACCTGACACCCGGCTCCTAAAACAAAAACATTCCATCCATCCGTCCATCCATGATTCAGATGCCGAGATCCTTCATCCTTAACCTAGTTGGATAATTCCCCCAGCCCCAATCTACAAAAATAAAGATAAGTAAGACAATAAACAAAAAGCCAAAAAGCCAATCCGAAGATTCACCGACTTTTTTAAATATTACCTATCAAATATTCCAATTTCCTCCCCAGCGCTCCTCCCCAAGAGATCCTTCCTTCCATAACTATTCCCATTCCCCTCTTTTAAAGAAGGAGAATTTCACAAGGTCTACCTCGGAAGATTTTATAGCCCTATACGGAGTAAGGTCATAGATAGTATAAGGCTAAGAGATATGAACCTTCTCTCTCGGAGATTTGGGAAATTGGGGAGGGGGGGTGGCACGGTGCGGGATTTGATCTTTGACCAATTGATTGATTGACTGATTGAGCGGATCGGATCGTCGAAGTATAGTACTGTAATTTTGTTTATCGAAATGAAACAAAATGATTGAAGAGGTATGGAGATATGTAAGTGCCGATCTTATAGGGCTGGCTGGGTATATGGGTATGGGTATGGTATGGTATGGTATGGTGTCTATCTCGAGAAAAATGAGGTGAGTGGGGTAGATGGCCTCCTGGAATTTTACTGGTATGAGGAGTTGAAGTTTCTTGGAGAGCAGGTTTCCAAGTGACTCACGAATTTTATCAGACTTGGGTGGAATCATGGGAATTTATGTAGGTGGGTTGGTGATGTTATTGATTTTCTTCTTGGGTGATGGATTTCTTTCTTTTCCTTCTCTCTCCTTTCCTCTCTTCTCTTTTCCTGAGTATTCAGAATTCCTTCTCGGATGGGATTTTGAGAGGGAGGAAGGGAGGGAGGGAGGGAAGGTAAGTTAGGAGGGGTTATGTTGATTTACTTTTTTAGGGGAAAGGATATGATAATGATAATGATGGTTTAGATGATAGATACGTGAGTGGGTGAGTACGTGGGTGGGTTGGTGATGTGGGTTAGTGTTTTTTAGGGAGGGGGTCGATTGCTTGCTTGCTTGTTTGCTTATTTACTTAAAAGAATCATAAAAATTTTATAATAAGATTTTTTTTCATTTCATGATGGGATAGGTTGGATTTTGGGGTAGGTAGTTAAATCATACCTTATCTATGGAAAGAAGGAATCTAAAGTGATTGAACTAGTTGATTGATTGATTAATTAATTAATAACCTTCTCTCGAGAATAGATTGTTATTTTATGAACTTTTGAGAGTGGATGGATGGGTGGATGGGTGGATTTGAGTTTAATTTAGTTTGGTTTGGTTTGGATTGTTTTAGAAGTGGGAGATGTAGGAGAAGTGGGTTTGGATGTTTTTTAATAAGTTAACCTACTAATCTTACTATAGCTTTATATAGAATAAAGAAGAGGAATTCTAAGGAAGGGATAATATAAGAGGAATTTTTTTTGTTTAGATTTTCTTATTTATTAAATGGATGTAAAAAGATATTTATAATCTTTTTTATAGATTGAGTGTATGAATTTATAGATTTGGTTAATAAGGGTAATTCTACCTTATTTAAAGATATATTTATATTTGGTACGTGAATCTGCTATGATATTCGTTGCATTATATATTAAATAATTAATTGTGATTCTCACAAGGGAGAATTATTAAGAATAGTAACAGAAGACAATCACTCTTGAAACTCATCCCGTGTATCTATAATCACAATCACACTCACTTACACCTATCAAAGATAAAACATCAAGCAGATTTCATAAATATATTTTTTATTCATTTTCTTTTCTTTTCTCTCTACACTCCACTCTGGTTTCTAATTCTCTTCTCTCCTAATTCTTTTCTTTTCCTTTTTCTTCTCACTGCTTCTTCTTCTTCTTCTTCTTCTTCTTCTTCTTCATCGTCATCATCATCATCTCCAAATACAAACTACACAAAACGAACAAACAAACAAAAACAGCTGAGCTAGGAAAATTCGGGCAATGATATCATAATCATAATCACCCAACTCTATCTTCAAAAACGACGCACGCAAATGCGTATCCGGGTATCGCTGTCGTTGAGTGTCTCCAAATCCCATTTTCCCAAACTCCATCTATGCCCAGATATTTTGAACGAACGAAGAATGTAAGAATGAAGAAAATAGGGTAGAATGCATTGTCTGTGTGTGTTCAAAAGGAGGGGGCCAGCCATATCTAGTAGCAAAATTAGAATTGGCGCGAGAGGTTATCAAGATAGCTGAACGTAATCTTGTTGCATCGGGATATCCTCGTCAATGAATCCATCATCATCACCGAAGAATTCTCCATCAAGAGCATCGGAATCGACATCATCGCTATTAATCTCGTCATCGTCGCTTGAGATATCGCTATTTTGATCCTCCTCCGGGGTTTGGTCGCCGCTACGAAGAGCATTGTTGTTCCGCATGAAACGGGCTTTTTCCCGATGGAGTAATTTGCATCTCTTCGTCTTACAAATACCTGTGTTGCTGAAGTCAGGGCATTCATTAACATGACGTTCGGTACAGCTTGTGCCTTTATCACAATAGCCGTAAATGCCGAAAGATCTGCAGACAAGGGCAGTAGGGGAAACCCGAACGTGGGTATAGCGACAGCTGGGATTCGAACAATTTCCTTTGGCAAAGTGCAAGCAAGCGGGAGTCCTTTGGGGGGTCAGATCATGTGAGAGGTCACATTGATCTCCACTTGGGCAAACCCCCTTTTGTAGGAATTCTTTGCATACTGCAACCTTTGAAGCATCATGGATGTATGAGCAATTGGGTCCTTTGATGCATGTACCTAAAATATAATGCGTTAGCTGTAACCCAGACGCCCCTACAATTAGAGGGGGTAAATTAGAGGCAATTTCGAGGAAAGGGAATACCCGTAGTAGAAAACATCTTGCAAAGTTCATCGTTCTTCTTGACACCGCTTTTCTCCCTAGCAACAAATCGTCAGTTCTGCCACGAGTGGGCTCCTGTGCTTCCAGACGGATTGATTCGTACCGATAGGCATTGATGATACCAGCGCGGTAAAGATTTCCGTGCTTGCTTCGGTGGAACTTGACACCTCCGATAACAGCACTTCTGGGAGTTTTGTTCGCTGCATTGAGATCTCCTGTACACCGTAAGTCCATGACTAGTTCATCAATCTGGCTTTTTTGCCAAGCTCGTATCTGTTTGTCCTCACCTGAAGGGTTAACAAGTTCGAGCTTGCTTCCATTCTTCATGACTCGAAATCGGATTCCCTGGACCGTGATTTCATGGGCTCTGGTCTCATCACCATGCGGACTGTAATTACTGTCCTGTCGTTGTAAATGTTGGCTAATCTTCCATTTTTCTCGCTGGTCTTTCTGCTTCAGCTTTTGCTGGCGAGTTTCCTCCATTGCCCTGATGCGCTGTCGGGATTCCTTTTCAAAGACGGACGTGTTGATCAATTGGAGATGACGGTCATTTTTAGCTACCCATGCTGAACTCGTGCCATTTTCCGGGGAACTATCTTCTGACTGTCCGTTTGGGGGGGTGCCTGTCGGGGTTGCGCTGTTCAGAACCAGCGTTCGATTCCGGTGAAGTTGAGGTTTGCGACCTCCCCGATACCCTCTTGATTGATACCCGCCTCTTGCTCCTCGAAAAGCTGGCGGACCATATGGATAACCTTGCGGATGGTTAGGGGTGGTTGCTTGTTTGCATGATGTTTTCTCACCTTCGGTATACGCTTTTGCTGGAGGCTGGAATTGCTGTGCTTGCTGATCGGGCGACATTCGATTCTTGGCCAGATTGATCTTGCCTGAACGCACTCTGAGTCAGTGGTTCCAACAAACAGAAGGCAGTGGCGTGCTCACCAGCAAGCTGGCTGATCTTCAGCAGAATATCTTGGTCCTCAGATGCCATAGTACATAGGGTTGCTGTAGGTTAGTTTGCTTGATCAGTTCTCGGGCTGTTGTGGGTTTTAAGGGTATAGTTAGCCAACTAGGGCGTTGCGAGCTGGATATGTGGTGTTGGGAGGTTTTGAAAGCTCGCTGACATTCGGGGTGTGAATGAATTTAAGTTGCCGCGCAGACCATATGGGGACTAGCTCCTTTGACGGCCGTGAGGCCCTTGCTCTAGACGCTTCAAGCGCCTTCCTTTCATCGACCTGCAAGGCTACCCTCCACCATTAACAAAGCAGCAATCTCATTTGCCATCCAACAACTGTTCCGGTGGTTTGCTTAGAATCGTATCGATAGCAATCGCCACGATGGCCGATCCAACGATCAAACCAGATCCCGACGCCATTGGCGGCTCTCCATCACCCTTCACCGAGGAAGACGAGGATATCTACGAAGACGCTGGGGATCTCGAGTTCAACACTGAGCCTGCTTTCCAGAAGCTATATCTTGCTCGGGTCCCAACATTTGTCTGGGAGGCGTTCTCGAGTTTCGACGACAACGATGAGATTCGGATTGGAACTGTGAGGGAAAGCAATTTCAAAGATGCACACGGCAGGCCCCAGGTAGAATATACCTTGACGTGAATCCAGGCATGCTTCTAATGCTTATCTAGACCTCTCTATCAATCCTCCTCTCCTCCGACTTAGCTCAGCATCAATCGATCCCTAAAGAATATGCGCTCGACATCACACAAGCTCAGGTACAAAATACGTTCGTTTTCACCGAGCAAGATCTCCCAGGCTTCAAATCCAAGTCGCAAGCAAAGTTCGACTTATCAAGCGCGAATATGCCTTCGCGGCTGACACGACCCAAGAACGACAAGCCAGCAGTCAAGAAACCCTATGATGCCAACAAACGCTTTGAGCCGTACTATAGAAAAGCAATTCCTAAGAGGACAAGGATCGCTGGCAAGATCGCCCACGAAGTCAACTGTGTAGCTGTCGATAACGAAGACTCTCGTCGGATCATCTCTCAGCGGACAATAGAGGCCATGAAGCCAAAGGCTCGCACGAAGATTGTCAGAGGGAAGACCACTGGATCAGACTATATTCAACCCGGCACATTGCAAGCACAGACTATCTTTGACGACTTCATCCAGACTCAAATCGGACAGCCCAAGAAACGATCACAACAACTCAAGACTACACGTCTACCTGAGAATGAACTGAAGGATAAACTCTTCCAGGCTTTCAGAGAGTTCAAGTACTGGCCAATGAAGGCACTGCGTGCCCGTCTCCAACAACCCGAGGCTTACCTCAAAGAAATCCTCCAACAAATTGCCGTTCTACAAAAGAGCGGTACTTTCTCAAACAATTGGACCTTGACCCCACAAAACAGAGTTGAAAATTATGGCACAGAAGATGATGCCGCTGCGCCTCCTGGTGAAGACAGTGATAATGACGACGATGACGACGATGCTGATATCAAGTTTGAAGATGTTGCTTAAATCGTGAATAAAAGGGTAGTCAATTAGACTTATGCGTAAAAGGATATTAAAGGCGTTAGAACTCTATAGGGCGGGGTAAATTGTTGCATTTACACGGCGTTCTTTATATTTCGTGGGCTAGATGCTGCGTGATCATCGCAGAAGAGTGCTCATCTCCTCCCTTTTTATAGCGTTTTACAATGGATGTCCTAAAGAGAAATAATATACTGGGTCCTGAAATTTTTACATACGAACAAACATTCAAGACAAATTAAGCAAGTGATTAGCTACTATTCAGTCTTTTGGTCGGGTTTGTGCAACCCATAAGCTTACAGAGGAGGAGGAATAGCTCTCAAAAGGTTTTTGCCTTTCATTGTTTCTCTGGAACCGCAATAAACATGACCCCCATCTCATTTTCCCAAGTGCCATCCTTGTAAGCAGTTATTTAACTTGCTCATTTCCATGTCAGAAACCACTTGACCCCTCTCAGTCGCCACATGGCTCTTTGAACTTGTACCATCCATTACCTTGACTGGGCCCGGTATCTCGGAAACTGCTTCAAGATGATCGATCCAAAGTGGGTATTAGAGTTACTGATGTGGAGGGGTTGCACTGTCGTTCCGCGGGCTGGAGATCGGTTCCAGAGTTGAAAGTTTATGGAGGAGAATGGAAATCGCGAGTCGGTATTTACAATTGCGGGGAATCATACACCCTCCAGTAGTTGATCTTCTGGGCGATTGGCCAGCTGAAAGACAGATCCGGGTGTTATTGTCACTAGATGGCTCTTCTCGGTGGCTGTGCAGTTGAGGGGTTGTAGGGAGATTTAAGAGGAGTAAGTATCCGTACACTCATTCACAAAGTGTTATGCTATAAGTCGCTTTTTGTTCCTCTTCGACTCTTTAACGCCAAATATTCCAAGCCTGCCCTCAACTCCAAAACGCCTCGTCGCGTCCCCGAACCCATAAAAGAAAGTGAAGTCAATTGGTGAATATATGTGGCAAACAGAAAGTCGGCTGTCCTCTCCCCATTCGTCATGTTCCTGAGCTAACATTATTAAGGAATATGACGCACTGTTGGGGTCCTCAGAAAGCCCCAATTGAATAAAGAGCGTCGCTATTTATTTGTCAACAACTGCTTTTCTCAAAAGATTTCAGCATTTCATGTTTTCTAAACCATCTTTATTTCTTTCATATGTTTATAAACAGTTTTCCTGGACAATCACAATGATGTACCCATCTTCAAGCTCGATGGATAACACCTCGGCCACGAAACTATCGATAAACGCTCCAAACTCAACAGCATTCGAGCGCACATCAGATTTAGAATTCACCACACTCCGGAAACGTCCAAAGCCCCCCCCATATTCTCAAAATGACGAGCTTGCCCCATCAAGTTCTGAGAAATTATTTCCGCTCCTAGAACTTCCACCAGAGATGTTGGATCAAATCTGTCAGCATATACCATTCCATGATTTATTTAACATGATGCAGACAAGTAGGTACGTCCATAAAATTGCGATTGCATGTCTCTATGAAACTCCAGTATTTGTTTCAACATACAGGGTAGCGCAGGTAAGACTTTCCACAAATTCGCTAAATTCCTCAGGTTCCTTTTGATCAAAGACTTAATAATATTTCTCAGTTTGCACAACATGTAAAATTCTATTCAGAACATGCTCGTTGTGTCCGAAACTTAGACCTTTCCCGCTTTCCCGAGGGTAAGGACAAGAATGGGCAATTTCCACGACAAGCTTGTTGGAGAGAATTTAAATACCATAGAGTATTCCTTGCGAAGCCACCAGCAAAAGGAGAAGTTGGTTCGGAAGATTTTCCTTTCCAATGTAAATCGTGTGAGCGAGCCTGCGGAATAATTTCACATGAACGAGCTGTAGGCCAAAAAAAGGATAAGGAGGAAGATGGTCTTTTACATATACCAGAATCTCAAATAAGAAAGCACCCAGCACCAAATCCACGACTTAAAATGTTCGCTCGGGAGAGAGATGTACCTACTGGAGCAATAATTAATATCCTCGCGGCTTGCCAAAATATTAGGTATTATCCCTTAGCTTTCTTTTGACATAGTGAGTACTAACTTGTTCATTAGAACCGTGAACATCAACACCCTTAAAATCGCGTGTGACTTCACCCTTCTCCGCAAACCCACCAATGTACCCAACTGGCCTCCCCGAATCGCCTCCTCATACACCTGTATACCTCATTCCCAACAACCCGAATGTGTGCTCTCTCCCAAGGAACTTACATTTGTAAGCGACAAACCGAAAGATCTTGATGATTATACAAGACCTATTTATTTCGACGAGGTGGTTTATTGGCTGTGCGAATTGAGATTTTTGGAAAAAATTGGGATGAGGGGGAATAATGGTTTGAGTTCGGTTAATGTTGAGTATTTTTTGAAGAGGGCGAAGGGGAGTTTGAGGAGGGGGGTTGATTTTACGGGGGGTGGGAGGGAGGATGATGGGATGAGAAGGGTGTGGGCTGTTGAGGGGGGAAGAGAGAAGGTTATAGGATTGGTTGATGGGTTTGTGGAGGGGATGGATAAGGGAAATAGGATAGTTCATGAGCAGAAATTTTTGGTTTCTGGAGTTGATGTTAGAGGATAGGGAGTTCATAATAAGTACGAATAGGCTTGAACAACTATCGTTTGGCAAATGCTCCTTCTATGAAATATCGAGTATGGCTGGAAATGGATTGTAACTTACTTTGTTGATATGGCCAATTTAATATCAAACAAATTGTTCCTCAGATCTTCTGATAAGGTGTCTAATATTAGCACAAAGGGACATTCTGATTAAGTGGTGGGAAATTTGGAATCTCAACCTCTTCTGACTGTAATTGTTTAAGGGCATTTGTTCTCAGAACTAAGTATAGATGCAACAGCAGTTTAGATAACGCGAGATAATATGGTAGTAACTGTGCACTAAATCAAACAGATGGACAGGAGCACATTAGGTGTCCACAACAAAAGGCGAGCTTTCTTTATTAGTGAATAGAAAGTCTGGACATGAACCAGTACAGGAGCCAGGGTCTGACAAAGCGGCGGCGGCCTGGCGCGTCTGCCCCAAGCTCCGCCAAAGCTCCCCCACCATCTCCTTCAGCCTCATCAACATCACCTCTTTGAAGCCCAATACACGGCCCAACAACGGTTGACCCGCTCTATTTAACCATGGCTTCCTCAAGTGTTAAAGATGCCTTGAAGCAGATAGCTGCAGCTTCAGAAAAGCAGCCAGGTTACGAAACACTCTTGAACACAATCAGCTCCAAGTCCACGCCAGAAAATCTCCCCAAAGATCTGATAGCAATCATCGATGGAATATTCGGAGAAAACCTTGGCATAGTAGCAACACGCTCCCTTACCGCCGCTTTCGTCGAAGCCCTCAAGAATGCTAAAGCCAACGAGACCAAGATCGAGGTCGGCGAACATATTCTCAGCATCCTCCAATCTCAAGCCTCCTCCTTCGAAGAACAGAATGCGCAGATCCGAGAGCTTATGGCAGATGCCTACGAACAAGATGAAGATTATTTGGCGTCTGCTAAAGTCTTGGCTGGCATCTCCCTCGATTCGTCACAGCGCAAGGTCACAAGTAAAGATAAGGTACGCTTCTGGATTCGAATCACAAGGAATTACCTCGAGGTGGACGATACGACCTTGGCGGAACAGTACCTAAATAAGGCAAAGAATTTGATATACACAGTCTCGGATCGGGAATTAAATCTTCACTTCAGCCTCTGCCAAGCAAGAATCCAAGATGCAAATAGGCAATTTTTAGCAGCAGCACAAGGATACCAGGAGATATCTTTTATGCCTGTGATCGCCGAGGAAGAGAGGCTACACACCTTAGCTATGGCTATCAAATGCGCAGTGTTGGCTCCAGCCGGACCAGCAAGAAGTCGGGCACTAGGAAGATTATACAAGGATGAACGGGCAAGCACCCTCGAAGAATACAGCATTTTGGAGAAGATGTTTCTAGATCGGCTATTGCAGCCCAACGAGGTGGCCAAATTTGCGGAAGGGCTTGCACCACATCAACTTGCAAAAACCCAAGATGGTAGCACGGTACTAGCAAAGGCGGTGGTGGAGCACAATCTGCGAGGTGCATCGAGGCTCTACAACAACATCGGGTTTGATGCTCTTGGGTTGTTACTGGGTTTGGATGGTGACAAGGCAGAGGAGACCACTGCTAGGATGATTGAGCAGGGTAGACTAGTCGGAAGAATCGACCAGATTGAGAGAGTTATCTGGTTTGAAGGTGGAGAGGCCACTGGAGAGAAAGGTAGTGGAAGAGCAGAGGGAGTTGTTTGCCGAGAGGTGAAGCGTTGGGATGCAAATGTGCAGGGTCTTGCAGAAGAAGTGGAAAAGGTCACTTCGGAGCTACAATTGGTCTATCCAGTGAGTAATTCCATGCCCATTTACTTGAACCACGTGCTAACATTTTTCCCCTGCAAGGACTTCGTGGCAGCAAATCTAGTAGTATAAATCCGAATCGGAGGACGGAACAAAAGATGAGATGTGAATATGGCGTTATGAGTGAGTGACTTGCATGGGGAAAGTGGAGCGGATTTTGGGCATCATTTGTTATGGCGTTACACATGCACAATGATGAATTTCGGAGGTGAGATGGGGGTGTCCAGGAATAGCATCATAGATACAGAGTATACTGCAGCACGAACCTAAATACAAAAAATGGTTTTATACAAAAACATGAGATATGATAGTCATTGTGGATTTTGGGCCGCAAATTAAGAAAAAAAACGTAATCATCCTTTAAAACAAGTCCACCCTTTTTCTTAGCGTACGGCCCTTAATATGGATCTCTTTTTCTTGCATAAGTAGTTCTCGTTTTTTAAGTTCGGGTTTTATGAGGTCTAGGTTTTGTGAGATGGTGGTTTCCGATTGATGGTGGGAGGTAGCCTGTGAACCACCGAGGATCTCGATGATAGCGTTGGCGATGAGATTTCCCATTCGATCGTAACCTAGGGGGGTGAAGTGAACGCTGTCTTCCCAGATTATCCTCCGTTCTTCGTCAGGCATGGAGAAATATGGGATTAGCTTTTCAAGATCGAGTGTGTGGCTGTTTGGGGTGTTAGTGGGGGAGTTTGTATCTATTTTTAATTGTGATGTGAGGGGTGATGAGCGGATATGGGAGGGGTAGGGGAGTTCCGGTAGGGGGAGGGTGGTTCATCGGATGGTTGAAAGAATTTTGTCATAAATGCTAGATATATTTGGGAGTTGGATAGGTTGACTTTCAAAGAGGGGGACTACACTTGTTTAAAACTGAATGGTTGGTTGACATTCTGAAAATCCCGAGGTCTTTTTCAAATTTCACATGCCCAGTCTGGCACTGATAGAGAATCGAGAGGAAAATTGAGAAGGAAAGGTTGTCTTGCTTACAAATTATCCTGCTCATGGGCTAAGATTCTCCGATTAACTTCCTTTCTTCTTTCCGGTGAGGGAGGTGCACAATCACCACATTCCGGGATAGTGAGAGAGAGGATTGTAGTGCCGTGACTGAGAG
Organism: Neobulgaria alba; assembly: GCA_003988965.1. NCBI lineage: Eukaryota > Fungi > Ascomycota > Leotiomycetes > Helotiales > Gelatinodiscaceae > Neobulgaria > Neobulgaria alba. The sequence continues at coordinate 186,261 of QYAM01000041.1, forward strand.
GTATATTCCATACTTCTTGGAGAGCAGGGAAGATGGTCTCCGGTTCCCGGTTTTGAGAAAGGTCGTTTGTGCCACCTAGGACGACTGCAATCGTGTATGGGTCTGTGGGATTGACTTCTTCATCTGGGTGGGTGTTAGAGTTGGATTTGATATTATTTTGCCGGATTAGCTAGGATTTGTGGGAAAGGAATAGATTGAACAAGAGAATTTATGGAACGTGATTGTAAATAAAGAATATTTTAAATGGGCATTGAATCGAAATATAAATTAATATGCAGTTATGTGAGAACAGGTGAACTGTGAAACAGTAATGAGAATACTGACAAAGAACTTCCATCCGAGGTAAGAATCGACCAGGAGGACTTGTAACTTGATCACCACCAACGCCCTGATTGTCCGTAGTAACGGTCCAGGTTGGAAATGCTCTCTCCAAGGAAGTCTGCAAGGCAATGCTATATGGGTGATCTACTGGATTTGAAGCCGAATAGCCTTGGGTGAGGCTGTCCCCAAAGCACAAGACGTGGAGGGAGGGAGCAATGAGCATGGTGCCGAGATGATCTCGATTCAATTAGTTGCAATACTCTCAAATTTCTTAGTAATTCCGGAGATTTTAAAGTTGACGTACGAAGAATGAAAATATTTCTTTGAAACTAAGTTATGACTTTTCTCACAGGCTCAGCATGACGTTCGGTTGTTGAGGCGGTTAGTACAAGGGACCTAACCAAGGATTCCGTTGCCTGTCCAACGAGCACGGTAAACCATCCAAGCGGGCAAACATCTTAGATTCCCCAACTTCCCAACGCGATAATTCTCACCGACGACGCGCAATTGCTATAGTGCTACACAATCTGGCAGAGAGGTAATGGAATCGCAAAATCTGACGTGAAAAAGAAGAACCCGGCAACCGGTACAAACTAATAGCTATTATTTCCCCCCTCAAAGCCCTCGAAATGGCTTCGGCATCACCAACACCAATGGGATCGCATTTTGGGACTCTTTCTCGACGGCCAGCTTCTCGACAGGCTTATCGACAAGCTCCCTCCAGGCCTCCATTAAATCGCTCTGACTCTGTACCTACACACCCTCGTGCGCGCGCATACTCTCTGAACGACAGCTCAGACGACGAGATGCCCATGATGAAATTTTCCGCTATTACCAATGCGTTACTAGAGGGCACAGTACCATCATTAAACTCTTCGCCCAAGGCTAAGGCCTCCCCATCAAGGGCCCTCGAGAATAGTGCTCTGCGGTCCCGACCTACCAGTGCGAACGCAAACCGAGATGAGGTGTCAACAAATGGGAATGGAGATGGGAATGGAGTGTCGAGTCCACCTTACCCCCGAAGGGTAGTCCGATTGAGTGGTGGCCCTTCTTCGCTACGCAGGAAATCATCCCTATCCAGCGCTGTTCAGAAACACAATGAAAGGTCCGCAGGGAGGTCATCCGACAGAGCAGAAAGTCCTTTGAACCTCAGCACTCCAGCCCCTGTCCCAAGGACTGTCAGAATACCTATTACTACCAATGGCAGTCATAGGTTATCTGCAGGATCCTCTGGAAGTTTCTCGACCAAACCAAACTCTTTTTTACGCCATGAGGAACAACCAGACACACAAGAATTTCCTACAACGATTGCAAGAGCTCAACCCGCAGCGAACCAAGGGAGTGTTTCCAGGTATGGGCCCTCGACTATTGGAAGAAATCGCTATGGCGAGGATCTGCCAATACAAGGCTCTATGCGAGTAAAAAGACTTGGAAAAGGGATGTTTCTAAGTGGCCCTGCAAGACGAGGAAAGAGGAGGTTGACGGATGAGGAGCACAGCCCACACGAGGAAAACCATGATAAACAGGAGGGTGGCAACTCAAGTCAAGAGCCCGAGAGTCAAGAATCGCAACCTCCTGAGTCACAAGAAAGTCAACTACCCGCTGATGGCCAAGAAACCGATGGCAACCTTGAATCGTACTATCCATCACAATATCGAGATTATGCTTCCGGGAGCCCTCCAAGCTCGAAGGAGTTACTTAATTCAGTACTTAGGTCAAGGTCGCCTACACCACAAACACGGAACAGCTCGCAAAGGTCTGCTTCCGAGCAATCTAAAGCAACCTCTGTGCCTATAAATCCAGTCTTCACAATTCCAGCTCCAAGGCCTGATCTACCCTCAGCCAACGATCAAGAAAACGAAGCCCCGCCAACCTTCAAGAGGAATAAGCAGGCTCCTTTGGTAATGCTCGATAAAATCGAGAAGGTGCCAGTACGACCTGTAAGCTTTGATCATGATTCTGCGCAGAATGCATCTGCTTCAGAAAGGCATCCTTTAGCTCTAAGAAGCCAAAATACCCCCCGAAGACCAGCTCCACCACCTCCACCACCAAAAATGTCGATTCTCGATGCTGCAACAAAGACAGCGGGAGCGGCAACTGCTTCTCATGCAGCAGGCAGAAAGAATCGGCTACGCGTCAATGGTAAGAATTTCACAAAACTTGACTGTATTGGGCGGGGCGGTAGCTCAAGAGTTTATCGCGTCATGGCAGAGAATTCGAAATTCTTTGCTCTGAAAAGAGTCAATCTCGATGATGCCGATGAGTTCGCCGTGAGAGGGTTCAAAGGCGAAATTGACTTGCTGAGGAAACTGGAAGGAGTAGAACGAGTTATTCGACTTTATGATTACGAGCTTAATGAGGAGAAAGGAACACTCAGCGTGGTATGTTTCCTGCTTGTGAGAATCAATTCGTGGCTAACAGAATCTAGTTAATGGAGATGGGTGAATTAGACATGAACAAGATTCTGGAACTCCGCCTGAAGGCCGATGATGCCAAATTCGACCCCAGTTTTGTCCGGCATTATTGGAAAGAGATGCTTGAATGCCTTCAAGCTATCCACGAACATGATATCGTCCATTCTGACTTGAAACCCCACAACTTTGTGCTCGTGCAAGGTCGCTTGAAGCTCATTGATTTTGGAATTGCCAACGCGATTCAGACCGACGAAACAGTCAACGTCCACAGAGAGACACAGATTGGAACACCAAATTATATGTCGCCTGAATCACTTATAGATTCGAATTCCAAGCCTGATGAGAATGGTCGTATTTCGAACGAACCAAAGCTCATGAAGTTAGGCAAGCCAAGTGACATATGGAGTCTGGGATGTATCCTCTATCAGATGACATATGGGCGAGCTCCATTTGCGCATATTCAGAACACTATGCAGAGGTGTCAAGCTATCATCAACTTCAAATACGCCATTGATTATCCCTTACTTGGAGTAGGGAATGTGCGAGTACCGGCAGCGCTTATTACGACTTTAAAACGATGTCTTGATAGAGACCAATTTAAACGTCCATCAGCTACTGAACTGTTGGATGAATATGATCCATTCCTGTATCCCTTTGATTTCGAGGCTGCGAACTCCCTCCCAATTACAGAGGAGCTTTTGGGACGCATTCTCTTGAATGCAATGCAGAAATGCAAAGCTAGAAATCCCTCCGATGCTGAACTTCTGACGGCATGGCCGGCGGGTTATTTCGACAGGCTGAGGAAGAATCTAGCTGAGGGGAGAGAAGCATGATAAACGAGAGGGTAGATAATGTCTATATGATTGGGATAGGACCGGGATTGGATCGGAAGAGGGGGGTTGGAAAGAGGTATTTTGATTACTGTAAGAATTCTGTCACGATTAGCGATTTTGGAGCAGAGGCGTTTTTCTATGTGGGGTTTATGATGCATGGGATTCGGATACCAAATTTGAGGAGGTTTTTGTTCTGTTTTTATAGAACGGCAGTTGAAGAAAGTTTTGGAGTTGTGGTCTTTGAGTCTTCGTTCTTCCAAAGGCACTAGAATTTTACTACTTTATCATATATTAAAAGTCGTTATTATTGTTGCAAGTGAGCTTTCACAGAGATCGCTCTATAAAGCCACCGTGCAAGGAACTTGAAATTTATGAAGCTCTTGATCAAGGTCGTGGCTTCGCCAGTACGTATTCCCTCCACCATCGAAGCCTGTTTTCCCCTATCAACCCTTCCCAGCCCTCAAATCTTGTATGAACTTGAATCATCAGACCACCACTTCAACAAGCTCATTTAAAGTATTTTATTCAACCCAAATAGTTCTTGAAATTCTTAAACACATGCTTCATGGCTGCAAGAGGGTGGCAACCTATGATGAGCTATATGGATCTTATTAATGAGTGTGATAAGTGAGTTTATGACAGAAATTCTAGTTAGTCCTTCAACACTAATTGCTATTACAGATTTCCACATGAGCACTCCATGACCCCGAGCAGTTACTTCTTGTGCCAAATGTATCAGTTCGAAATAGGCGGATATTCTAGAACTGACGGCTATATGCTCTCCCAGACCGTCGGGCAAATGGTTTGGTCACTAGATTTTACCATCAACCATCTGGACAGAACAGCTACACTTTGCCCGTGAAGGCGCTCAAGTGACTTTGCCATACGACGTTGAAGAATGCGATGGGCTTGAGAAAGAAGTAGAGGGGGGAGTTTTTGCACACATGAGAGAAAGGGATGGTAAAATGTTTTGGGAGGGCGAGTCTTCTGGAGTCTTTACAAGCATGTAACAGGCCGGGAATTTTGATTCTCTCGTGCTCGATGCAATTTGTCGTGCCATCATCAGAGAGGGCATACATGATTTTAATGATTTGTAGACTCTCCAGGGCGTGGGACCATGTCATGTCGCGGAGTTCAGGGGGGAATTTGGAAAACCTGTCCGTTTTGCCTAAATAACTTTCTGATATTTGTCAAAGAGTAGATAGCAAGACAAAGGCGAGCTCAACCTATATGTCCAATATTCGTTTCCTGAATTCTGGAGATTGACTGGTAGCAACATTTAGATATACCTTTGCAGTAACGTTTGTAACTTTAGTGACAGCCCGATAGCCCATGGCTCTCCCAGGTTACTCTTATAGTATGCTACTTTTGTTTGTAACACTTAATTTGATTATGGCAATGGCTGGACGCACTTTCAAATTGGGCTTAAAGACAAATTATACCAGACACAAAAGCGGGGAACGATTTACATCAATCACACATTGTTTGCTGCTCAGAATCTGTCTTAATTGCTTACTCCAAAATGTGACCTATGTCCCCAAATAATAAGTCAGATTCATCCAAATAGCAAGAGACAATGAGTTCCAGGCAAATCGAGAAAGCAAATTGCCAAATCAATCCGCCTCGTTCATGCTCAATTGGGAAATGTCCCATCCCCGGCTACTACTTTTCCCAAACCGAAGAACAACCCCGCTTCAGCGAATAGAGAGCATCGGCATCAAAGACGAGCCCGTGGAGAATTTACGACCATTAAAAGTTCGTGCTATAGGGGCGGGGTATTCGGGCATCTATCTTAGTCTTCCAATTCCCCAACGTCTGCGAAGTATTGATCTCCAGATCTATGAGAGGAATGAAGGTGAGGATGGAGTTTGGTGGGAGAATAGATATCCTAGTATTTGATCTTATATTCTTAAAAATTGAGATGTTAAAATTGATGTATAGAAGGTTGCGCCTGCGACATGCCTTCTCACAGTTACCGATATTCATTTGACCCTAATCCTAATTGGTCTTCGCTATATGCTCCCGTGAAAGGAATATGTGCTTTTCTTGAGGGAATTGCGAAGAAATAAAGGGTTATGAGATATGTGAAGTTAGCGCATAAAGTTAACAATTGTCGATGAGATGATGAAGGGGAGAAATGGTAACTACAGTCACTAATATCTTTGATATTGATCTGATTTGAGGCCAGGACCATCACTATCCAGGATCTTGCAAGTCGTGAAAGTTTTGAAGGAGAAGTTATGCACTCTGCTGCTTGGAATAAGGAGTAAGCCATCTCCAGTTGGTCCTCCGAAACGACCTAATGGCTGCAGGTATGACTTCAAGAACAAGAAAGTAGGCGTGATTGGAGGAGGATCAAGTTCAATACAGATTATTCCTAACCTCTAAAAGCTTGAAGGGATTAACTTAGCTTGCTTTGTGAAAGGGCGAACTTGGATAGCGAGTCCATTGGGCGACGGTAAGTCTGACAGGAAGTTTATAAATTTGTAGCTAACTACTAGAAGGAATCCATGAAGAAACTAGGACTCGATCCTAAACAAAGTGAATGTAAGAATCCCAATTTTGAGGCTAGAGGAAGGAGCACTCGTAGCTAAGATAAATAATTTCATCTAATCAACGCAAGGGGTTCTCAACCAATCCTCAGAAACTTCACGAATTCCGAAAGCTGATCGAAGTTGACGGAAACACAATCCAAGGCGTCACATTCAAAAGTTTGGAAATGCAAAAAGGCGTTTTCGAAGTATTGCGGGAGATTATGAAAGAGTGATTATCTAAGAAACTAGAAATTGTTGATGTACTCATACCATCATTTGCAGTTGGGTGTAGACGACTAGCTCCTGGGCTTGGATACCTAGAAGCCCTGGTAGAAGATAGAGTTGATTTTATATCCGAGAAGATCAAGTCCCTCACATCCAGACCCTCACATCCAGAGCGGTCGTACTTGAAAAAGGTCGAGCAGTCGATCTCGATGTCTTAGTATGTACCACTAGCTTTAATACATCATCACTATTTTTCTAAGTCTACGGCAAGAATAGCCTCTCGCTAAAGGATAAATTCACACCATACCCACAAACCTACCTCTCATTCGCCATCGATTCCTTTCCTAATTTCTTCATGATGCTCGGCCTAATTCCGCTATAGGATCCGGCTCTATAACGCGAATAATCGAGGCATCATGAAATGTATTCGAAAACTTCAAAAAGAATGTTATCTTACTATGTCTCCCAATCCCTCTCTTGTTACCAATTTTTTAGAATATTATCAGCATTATTTCAAAGATAAGGTATACATGGATGGATGGATGCAATTCATGGTATAGAAGTGAAGGTGGAAAAGGAGGATTACTGGATTATGGCCTGGTAGTACCTTGGTTTGTTTGGAAACTTTGAGAGCACCAAGATGGGAGGACTGGGAGTATGAAAATAGGGATGAGAACAGATTAAGGTGGATGGGAAATGGATGGAGTGTAACGCAATTGGAGGGTGGGGGAGACCTGGCTTGGTATCTTGAAAAAGAGTTCTTGGATGTTCCTGTGGAAGGGAAGCCGGAGGATGATGGAGAGTATAAGGTGAAGCCTTACTTTTATTAAGAGTCCCTTTTATTAAGAGTCCCTATTATTAAGAGTCCCAATATCTTCTTATAGGAAGAAGTCCAAGCGTTTTTGTGAAATCTAGGTATCCTTTGCTAGCAGGCCCAACTTCAATGAGTCGTATTGGGAAACGGGGAATTGTAGAATTAGCTCTTAATTCTATTGTCTGAGCTCCAATTTAAGTAGACAATTGTAGCACAAATAGATATTGTTTTGAAAGCCTCCTAGGGTAGAGTTAGGTAGCGGGTTTTGGCATACGAGTTTAGGATGTTTAAAGTCGCGAATGTCCCTTAATAAAATCTTCAATTTAAGAGAACAAAATCTATGAATGTTCAAAACTCTTATACAGGCATTTCCCACTTATCACCCCTTCCCCCGAGGAGATGCCTCAGGAGAAAGGCATGAGCATGAAGTAATGGAGACGGGATATGAAAACTCACCTCGATCAACCCTTACCCTTTCACAGGCATCCTCCGTACTTAGTTTTCCTTCGACCAGTGCGGCAAAAAGAATAAATATTCCAGTTAAACATAGACCAGCCACCCGAAGTCTACAAGAAATACTGCGTGCACAAGGCCCTGTTATATTCAAGGCCTGAAGTTCATGAATCTTTTTCCATTTTCCCATTATAATTTAGGAGAAATCTATAGAATTGGAGTATTGCTAGGAAACTGCGCATTGGTGGCCCTCACTTACTTTCATTCCAAATATTCAACACCCAATTTACCTTTCGCTGAGCATGCTCCTACCTCATTCAAATTCATGGTTTCAAATAAGGTCACTCTCAACATCAAGTAAAGGACAGATGGCCGAGTTGGTTATGGCGCCAGGTTAAGGTCAACCTTAATTATCAGATATGATTTCCTGGTCACGAAAGTGGCATGGGTTCGAGTCCCATTCTGTTCATAATCTTTTGCGCTCTCCTGCCCACCGGAGCCGCTTTAATTTTGGATTCAGTTGATTTCGTGGTTGTCGATTGTTTTTTTTGAAGATTTTGCTAGAGATGCGTAGCCAATGCGCAACAGTAGTGGCTCGTGCGTAGCGAATGCGGGAATGTGGGCTTGGCGTCCCCCTTATGAAATTAAACCATATCTTATGACTCGTGCAGAGTCAAGGAACAGAAGGAAATCGAGAACGTGGTGGTTAAAGCTGTGAGAGAAAGCCTTTCGTATTATATGAAGCTGGAATTGTGCAGGTGGATGCGACAGATATTTGGGGGATAAATAAGAGATTTATTTTGTTACACGAATTTAAGGATAAAAGTACAAGTATTTAACTATATCTTTGCCTGTAATTATTTATGGTTGACTACATCCACTACCTATAAGATCGTGAAGCTTAGCACAATCTTAAGAGAGTGCTTTTTATAACTATGTTTCTAAACACTAATTAGATTACTTTATTGTCTCTTTCGCAAGTTATTTAATTTAATCCTGCCTGTGCTTATTTAAGTAAACTTTATAATCTACGCGTATAAGATATAAAATATATGCCCCTAAGCCTCCATTATAAACAGGTGGGATACTCACTAAGAGAAATTCGGACTACCAAGCCTATTTATACACTTGACACTCGGTACTTTACACCTTTTTATACACATATTATATTCTCTGGTTTACATCCTAATCGCCAAGGAAGCGTCATAATCAATATACTCTTTACTTTTAAAATACTTTCTAGGGGTTATAAGAAAGTTATAACACCGCGGAATTAGAAACTCGGGACTTTATTAAAGAAGAGGTTTTTTTCTCCTTATAATTTTGATATATTCTTTATAAAATAGACAATTTATATTAAAACCCCGAGTTTAGCACGACCCTATATCCCTAGGTAGGTTTACATAGAATGACGTCCTAAACATTTCCCCATACTTATCGTAGATAAAAACTATCCATTCCTTCATCCACCCATCTACAGTGAAAAGATATAAGCTAAAGAGATTAGATATTTATCTATAAAGTCCTCGTAGGCGAAGACTAACACTCTACCTATACACATTGCCTGATACGAACTGGCAATACTCTCTTAAGGATATTTATTTAAACAAGTTAAACCGAAACGCAGCTCTTTTTTTTCGAAGAACTGACTATCTCGTACTAAACCCGAGAAATCGTGATTTACCTGAGGATTGCGTCTTTATAGATTTTCCAATCGGAAATAGTAGTTCTTATTTCGCTCTTTTCACATTCATGTTATACGAATAAATTCCTCTCTTCCAAAGATATTATCCTTTGAAAATAGCTAGTTCTTATACATAATCTCTATTAAGGTCTAGAGTCTAAAAAGGTAAAAAGAAGAAAATACAAGAGTAAGAACTCAATAAAAGAACGATACCCTATCCCTTAACCTCCCAAAAAAAAAAAAAAAATCCCTCAATCCAACCCCAACAAACTTGCCAATTCCCCACCCCACCATTAAAATCTCCAAACCCATTACATCTACTTAAAACCCCTCAATCCTACCAAATATCGGTCTCTCATCTCCCCCCGACCCCCGAAACCTAAGGAGGCTCAACGCTCGGTTAACGCGGGAAAGAACACAACGGATGAACAGGGGATAAGAAGTATCGGACCGGTGGTCGGAGATGGGAGATAAGTTACGGATAGGAGATACGGGTGGTGCGTGTGCATACAGTAGGAATAATGGAAATCTAAATCTTTAATGATTGATTTATGGAAGACGGACGGGGACGGATTTCCCTTTTCCTTTCGAGGAAAGGGGTTTGTGAAGAACTCTGCGATATTTAGAAAGGAGGAAAAATGAAGTATGTTTTCCGTTGATTTCAAAAACTAAGAGTTCATTCATTATTTATTATTTTTTTAATCCCTTTTATAAAATAAAAATTCAGGAGTAAATGTTTTTTTTTAAATGAAGCATTTTAATGACTTCATTATTAATTATGAGTGATTAGGAATTATCGATTATATAATTATAATTATGAAATATAGGATGGTGATTTCGAGACAAACCCTCCATGACTCCTCCGTTTGCCACGTCGATTCCATAATCTCCGTTCTTCTGCCTCCTGTCTCTCTTGGTTGGATGATGGATGGATGACTCCTCGATGAGCTGGCAAGTGTTGATTGATACCTCCTTTTCAATTCATTGGATCGAATTCGATACTGCCTTTTGCCTATTTCTCCTATCCTTCCAAGTACTTTTCGGTCTAATGTTCCCTCAAAATAATTCTCCTAATCTATTTTCTCCAAATCATAAATCATTACTTCCCTCATCTGTATTGTCTTTTGCCAATTGTTCAGACATAAAAGTTTCTTGATGAAACAATCCCCTAGTCATGGAGTACATATCTTCATCTCTCCACCTCATTAAACTCTCTTCATCTCCCCAAAACACCACATGCATATTCATAACTCTTGACCCAACAACCTCTCATCCCAGTAGAAAAAAAGACCAATCAACAAACTGATATCTTCTTTCGATATGATATTGTGATAAATTAGGTAGATATATACATATGTCGTCGTAAAATAATGACGGGGGAATCGTCAGAACTGGCTATATTTAAACCTTTCTTTCATACTCGGATTCTGAGGGAGCCCAGAGATCCCATTCGGCGGGTCCTTCCTGATAAAAATAATTTTAATTAGATAGAATATAAGAATTGTGATAGGATGCGTGATGTGAAATTCGTGAGGAATGTAATGTGCTTGAGTGTTGGTGTTGGAAGGATTGGGACCGAAAGGGAAATGGTGCTATCAATCTGGTGTTGTAAGATGATTGGGGGCGGGGTATATATGGGGCTGGTTTAGGATCCGAATCTGCTTTCGATTCATCCGCAGCGTTGCAACAGCCCGCTTGAGGCATTTTTTGGACAACGAAATTGCTGCCGATGGCTGGAATCCTCCCACTGGCGAGGGATGTTCTTTCGTAATGGATGGGCGGTTTCCGTGACTTCCACTCCTATCCGCTCATACCGTGAATCTCTTCTTTAATCTCCCAATAACTCGTCCAGGGAATGGATTCCTGCTACTTCGGTCGTCCTCAACAACACCAACGCATTCCGAGCTTTCCCTCTCGTCCGCATACCCCCTGGAATTAAATAGGTTCTTATCGCCCATGGCGCCCCCGCTGGTTCCCCCACGACCCCTCCTCCCCTTCGAATCGGAATTGGCTTTCTTCGCACCCTCCTTGAGACGCAGCTTCTCCAGCAAACGATCGTAATCCCTCCACCATTCCTTCCCCACGCCATTTCTCTCCACGATTCGTTGCCATTTCCTTTGCTCCTCCAGATCCACATGAAGCACTCCCGTCCTCCCCACGAATCCCGGAGATCCTCTCTTCTCGCACGCGTCTTTCCAATCTCGTACCCGCTGAGCGGCTGCCCGTTCCTCTTCTTCGATGCGCTCCTTTTCGCGCTGGAGAAAGCGTAGCTGCGCCGGAGTGATTTTGGTGGCATCGGTGAAGATCAGATCGTCCACGGGATCCGACATGATTGTGTTTGTGAGGTAGATATGATGTAGATGAGAGGTAGGGTAGTTTGTTCGGGCGGAGGCCAGAGCAGAGTTTCGCAACTTGCACGAAACTTGGTCGAAAAAATTGCAGGTGTGAGGTGTGAGGTGTGAGGCAGGCGAAGAGTTTTCAGGTGAAGGTATTCGAGGACGAAGGGATAGGAAAAAGAAAGGAAGGGAAGGTATCCGAGACGTCGCGAGTCTCTAGCAGATGCGCCGCTCGCCCCCTCGCCCCCCGTAAGAGGGCCGTCGCCGGCGCCAAAGGTGGGCTTCAGGGAAGCGAAGCGGAGGTAGTCGGCATGGTGGGGTCGTCATGTGAAGTGGATCAAGATTTGAGGGATAAATATCGCGATGAAGTGATGTTTATACCGTATGGTACGACGCAGAATGTCTGTATCTCTGTTTTAAGCCAGTTTCGACATTTAATAACGCAATAATGTCTTATCAACTCGGTCAATTGATCTCGGTCCTGAATACTGGGAGTGGGGTATGGGGATTGTGCCAGATCTGATACGGGCCCTGACGATATACTGCGCTTCGACGGGCAATGGGAGGACGCGGTGCGGTGTTGAAGGGAGACTTGCTGTCGCTCCGGTGCATCTGGACGCGCTGTATACTCTATTCAGCCTGAAGTGCCTGTGTAATCGCGCGAAGGAGAGGTGGTCGACCGTCGAAGGTGCCATCGCAGAGGATTACCTGGACGCGTATCGTCGGCGCCGGCGCATAAGCTGACGAGTGCGAGGGCATCAGAAGACGGGGTACATTTTGCATATTTGCAGACGACCTTGGCGACGCAGAGGCCGGGTGATGGAGTGCTGAGACGAAGTCTTGGTCGACAACTCCCTGGGAACCATGGTTTAGCAGTGCGATACCACCAGCGCCGGTTGGTGGCCATCGCGGGCCTCTGATATGCTCAGGGCAGCAACTGCTGACCGTGGAGAGAGCGAGAAGGCTGGCAGCAAGCGCGCCTTGGCTGGTTACTGGATGTGGAAGGCGAGCTTGGGACCAAGACCGTGCAAGGTCATCCGAGTCATTGCTCTTGGGTTTCTAGTTAAACCTGAGTGCCACGGCGTCCAGAGAGATGGAGATGTGGAAGGGGTCTGCTTGCGCTGAGTGTTTGCGCGCTCCATCCTCCTCAATCCGGGGTCGATGGAAGTGGTGTGACCACGCTCCCATCCGCTCCAGTGAGATAAGAAGACCTAAGCCAAGTCAAAGCAGAGGCGAGCGTATGGAGGGCCACAGATTTGTGGTTGCTTGTTTGAAACGAAAAACTATTGTAGCTGCTTTGAAGAGAAAAGAGAAGAAGGCAAGCGGGAGAAGGGGATGTATGACTCCTGACTAACAAGGCGTGGGGCAGAACAGCCACAAGACTGCTGCTGGACCGCTGGGAGGAGGACTACGAGAAAAGTAGCACGATCCGCCATGTGATATTGTGTTACCGATGCTAGAAATGCGAGAAAGGAGCATGAACACCAAAGGCCAATAGAGTTGCAATGCTTTGGCACGCGGATGCAGCGCGTACCAAAGAGATAGACTCGGAGTCCCTCGGCATCTTGCAAGAAATAGCTAAATTCAGGATTTATTAATTCTCTGATTCACCCTGCCAATTTACAATTATTAGCCGACCGTAAGAAGTTGGTATTTTGCACTGTTGGAATAGCGGGCTTGAAAACACTGGGATATCTCTTGTCCATAGAATAACCTTCGGGTAACTCTACCACTTCACACTCCCCTCCCCAGCTCCTATTTTGGTAACTCCATTCTTCCTCCTTTCAGTCATCCATCGTTCGACCCAAGATTTCATCTTCGCCCGGCTAGCCGCAGACCCGACATTTACTGTTGGGACAACCTTCTCAATTCGTAAAGAGCATACAAACATTGCCAGTTCACGAAAACTGCTATGTTCACTATATGGAACACCAAAACATGAAGCTTCTCTAGTACTACCTCTTTGAGGGACAAGTTCGGCCATACCATAGGAGGACTTCCAATTGGTAGAGTGTAAGATCGTATCCACAGATGGTGATTCTGTAAAACTACATATCGAGTTAGCAACTATTCTTGTATAATGTATTGGATAGGATATGTACCGAGAGTTTGGGGGCCTGTAATTCCATCCACTGGGTCGAAAACCAACAATTCTGCTGAAGTGAGGCTTGTAGCTATTCAAATATTCCTGTAGGGTCTCTGGTCTGAGCTCCATCAACATCTGCATATGTATCTGTGCCTTCCTTGGATCATCCGTCATTCGACTCATTAATTCTGGGTCCTCTAATGCAGTACATATTCTCATTTTCCCAGGAGGAGCATAGATTTTGCAATCAAGAGCTCGAGCTATGCCCATACATATCCTCTCCTTGCCTATACTGTAAGTTCCACAGACAACTAGAAGCCGACCACGGGGTTTGTTGTCCTTGGGAGAAATAGCCATTGCAATACTATCATCTTCTGGCTTGATAGTAGTGTTTACGAACTTCGTCATTCCAGCACCGGCACGTTCACGCTTCGTTTTCTCCCAAGCATCGCTCTCCTCAGCACGCTCTTTCTTTAAACTAACACACATATCAGCGCATGCTTTGATGACTTCTTCCTGTGAGGGAAAAGCATAGCGAGGATTCAAATAAGTTGTGTCCAAGTAGCAGACATCGATTTTCTGCTGCTTGGTTTTGCCAGTAATAGAATCCACAACGTCAGGCATTAGGAGTGGATGTGCAATATGAGCAGGGCAGGCACGGAAATCGCCACAATGCAAGACCCTTTGAATCTTTGGGTTTGCGCCTCGTCCAACGATCTTCTCGAATAAGAAAAGAGAGCTCCCTGGACAATGATTTGCTGGAATCATGGTGATGGCTACCCCTTGAGTCCCAGGCACTTCAAAGCGAGATTCGAATTCTAAGGGGACGACAAATTTCGGATCGACTTTTAGTTGCTGCTTAACCAGATTGGCTGTGACCTTGCTGCAATAAATAGGCCCATGGCACCATGAGGAAGTAAGTCCAATGTAATGATCACTGTGGAAATGGCTCAGGAAGTAAGCATTGCAACCTTGGACTGCGCCGTATCTGAAAGCATCTACGCAGATAAAAAACCCAGGCATGATCTTGTAGAAAGGGCACGTTCTCTCATAAGCAGGCCTTCCTCTGGAAGAATGTTCCGATGCAGCGGCACTGGCCCATGCTGCATCTTCAGCATGACCAGACATGAGCTTGGAGAAAGCAGAAGAAGGCGCAGCACTTGTTGATCCTATTTCGAAGGGATTCGCTTGTCCTGGCCTTGCTATTGCAGCTTTCCGTGCATATCTGTTCTTGGCTTCTGGAGGCATAAGCTTTACCAAGGGTTCTGCCTTGATAGGTTGTGGGAGAGGAATAGGTTTGCCGTCTAGACAGGCATTAACGTGTCGGCTAACATCATCTGAGCTGATACCTGCAAGACTGGCTTCGCAGATAGGGCAGGCTTCGGCCATATCTTCTGTAGAGGATTCGATTCGGGGCTCGTCATTGAATCCATTGAAAGGCTTCTCGTCCTCTTGCTCCGCTGCTTCAAGTCTAGCTTGCTCCTCCATCCATTTTCTTTCGATAAATTCTTCACCGTCCCCAAATCCATCTTCATTAGGAAAATCATCGACATTCTCGTAATTTCCCCATTCATCCATACTCGTGTCTTCCTTCATCAAGGCTGGAACTTTAAGAAAATGTTTAGCAATTTTATCTTCGTCGCTATATGAGGATTCTTCTTCTTCGTCGTCTGAAGATTTGTATCTATTTTTAGGTTGTAGAGCCTCCCATTTAGCCTGAGCCTTTTCTACTGGAACCCGTTTCCGACTCTTCAATACTGTAGTTTCAATTGGTTGGACCGACTCAACAGGAGGCATGGTTGGTCTATTTTCATGAATTGCCCCTTGGTCCATCAACTTCGCCACGAATATTCCATTTGTTTCCGTTGGCTGCCTGCAAGCTATTGCATCAAGATCTCCCTTTTCGTCAGCAACTGCCTTTTGCTGAACCATAGGACTGTCCCACTCATCGTCTGTATCAGAATCTGATAAAAATGGTCCTCGACGTGGTGGCTTCTTGGACTTTACTTTGGCCGTCGTATCAGCTAGAGGCAGATAGCATGCCTTTTCTTTATCGCTAGTTGATATATTTCCATCCATCTTCTCTCCTACATCTTCCTCCTTCTCTTCGCCGGTCTCGCTCGGTGTGGCCCCATGGAATATCTTTCGTCTTTTCACAGACCCAATAGACTCATTGAACCTGCCTGAAGGAATGTTGTCACCGCCATAAATATCCTCTAGATCTTCATCTGGTAACTCTGGACTTGGTGCCTTTGGCCGTGATCCAATGGTTGAGCGAGAGCCTTGAGATATGAAAATCGAATCATCTTTTATTGGAGAGTCCACCTTCTTGAAGAAATTGAGGATGCTTCCGTTTGGTTTTTTTGCAGAGAATGGTATTTTTGCGCTTGGCCGACTAGAGGTTGGCAGGTTAGACTTCGAATTCGGTCTAGGGGTTAAAGGCTTTGTTGGCCCACGGTTCGTCATTTTGGGTGGGGGGAAAACGTGGATAGTATCGGGGGGAGTTGGAGCTCTGCCGGTAGAGGGCTTCAGCGGTGTCTTGATTAATGAATTTGCATTCTCTCTTGGATTCCGGAACATTCTTGTCGGTCAAGCAATTACCATTCAGGGTGGTGGCGTTAGGTCTGCCTACGTCAGGATTCGAGTTTGCAAAGAGACAGAGTCATACTGACCGGAACAAGAGGAAAAAATCACAGGGAAAGCTCTATTAGAGTCTGCAGCCGGCCATGATTGAGACTTCAATCTTGGGTTGTTTGGAAAGAAAACGCGTTGAATGCAGTCCGAGTGACGCGAAATCACGAGAACGGCGTTTGCCGATCAGCGGAGAAATGTTGTCTTGGCAACC
The DNA here is from genome assembly GCA_003988965.1 of Neobulgaria alba. Classification (NCBI taxonomy): domain Eukaryota; kingdom Fungi; phylum Ascomycota; class Leotiomycetes; order Helotiales; family Gelatinodiscaceae; genus Neobulgaria; species Neobulgaria alba. Next base: position 202,806 of record QYAM01000041.1, read on the forward strand.
AATTTATATGGCATCCTGTGAAATCTTTAATTTAATAACAGAAAGTCCACTTACAAAGAGGGTCCGATCAGTGGAGTAAATGTTTTCGTCTAGAATCAATGCCATTCGTGCAGTGTCCAATCAATTTTCGCTGGGGGCTTGTGTAATGTAATGGTTCTAGCTCTACTTCGCTTAAAACCCAAAACAACATCACCACCACACAGGCGGACTTAAAAGGGCTCTGTGCTGAGGGGGAAAAGTTTGCAAAAAATACGGCAGTGGAGTAAAAACTCTCTAGGCAAATCTTTAGTGTGGTTTTTGGCCGAAATATTACAATGATATTGCGAAAAAAAATTATACATATATGGACGCGCTGGGAATCGAACCTGTTTGAAATTAGTATCTAGAAGATGGTTGTTATTCTTCGATATGACTTACCCAGGACCTTTCCCATGCTAAGGGAAAATTATACCACTAAACCACGCGCCCAGATGAGAGCATTAGCTGCTTGATAGAAGGCGGGGAGTTATTCAAGACTATAATGGGTGTTGTGCTCGGATGGTGAGTTATGAAAATGCACTGTGCCAAATATGGGGCCAAAGCGAATAGCCAGATCATCTCACAACTTTGTCCAGATGCGGTCACGCCAAAATTTGAATTTCTCGGCAGTGAGGAGATAGAGCGGCATGCTGATTTGAGTGTAGACAAACCCAGGAATTATCACCAAGCTCGCACTTCAAATTTACCGAGTATAGAAGCTTTATTCTATTTTACAAATTCACACTGCCACACCAACAACCTAAGAGATACTATTATCTAGCTTTCAATCTTCTTGATCCTATCAAATGGGTGAAGCTCGCCTAAGTCTGTGTCTACGAGCAAAAATCGGCCATGCCTCTAGGTAGCGGCACTGGGGAAACCTTGAAGTTGCAATATGATTCAATTATCTCAGCGTTGGGAATCGGCCTGTGACTATAAATCACAAACGCTATAGAGGTCATAAATTTCTTAGTTAGAGGGTACTCTCCCCCAAGTTTCGTGAATTGGATCTCACAATCGCCCTCTCTCTGCAGGCGAATATTCCGCAATCGCCAACTTAAACAAGAATAATTATAACCTGTTGTCACTTATTCAATATTTGAGACCTGGATCCAACAAAGCAATGTTGGGATAGTTCAATCCCAATAAAGGGACTTAAATATGAAGAGTATCATTGACTGCTCACCCAGGGTGAGTCGTTACCGAGTGTACTAGGCCTGATTCGGCAAAGCTCCCGTGTCGCGCGCACACAGAATACAGTCAACTTTTCCCAACCGCGATCCGATTTATATATTAAGAACCAAAATCCCTCGAACTTGACGTTTCAGTCTCCGCCCAAAACCGCGGTTAAATCGATTGATACACCTGTTCAAAAAACAATCTCAATGTAAGAACCAACACTTTACACCCTCAAGATTATCGCGATCTTTAAGTCTAATTTCCCTCTTTTACAGCTCTCAAAATGAAGCATCTCGCAGCCTATCTCCTCCTCGCCCTCGGTGGCCACCACGAACCTAACGCCAAGGACATCAAGCACGTTCTCGAGTCCGTCGGAATTGAGGCTGATGAAGATCGTCTCACCCAATTGTTGGCCGAGCTCAAGGGCAAGGACATCAACGAGGTACGGGCGCATGGATGAAAATGTGCTGGAAGCAAACTGACAATATACACAGTTGATCGCTGAGGGTAGCACCAAGCTGGCTTCCGTTTCCTCCGGAGGTGGTGGTGGTGGGTCTGGAGCCGCCGCTGGTGGTGCTGCTGCAGGTGGTGCCGCTGCCGAGGAAAAGGAAGAGGAGAAGGAAGAGGGTACGTTGCGCAAGTTTTGGGGGACTAGAACATTATCTAACATCTTTTACAGAGAAGGAGGAGTCCGACGAGGATATGGGTTTCGGCCTCTTCGATTAAACAATCAATTTGTGTCGACCTGGATTCGTGCTCACTCGGTACTAGTAAAATGGAAAAGACTTCTAGAAAAAGTTGTTCGAGCTTCGTTATACCGTGAACAAGGCTGGGATGGACTGGTCGTGCCATGGTGAAATTTTAAGCATGCCAAATACATAGCAAGAGGACATACTTCTTCCAATTTTCTGCATCATTGCCCAAACTACTCTCTTTCTGTGCATGTGAAAGCCAAACGTCTAAGATATTCGGAACTAAATCATAAGAGGGGAACAATAAACTAATTTAAGACCTTAATATGCCAAAGAAGTTGATAGACGGATTTCCTTGCATTAACGCTTCAACGGGGCTCAAGATTCTATCAATTAAAAGCCTAACCTCTTCGCAATGTAAAATTGGTTGCCGCTAGCCCAGTTATATGTTCCATGGGGTCTGTTGCCCTATCTGGGGAAATCTCGCCTGATGACTAAGCAATGCGGGACATGGGCCGCTAACGTCCACAACAAAAATTGACTGCCTCAATCAGATCTTCGTAAATCGACAACATCGACCTGCGAACCTAACATCCGCAATCATGGCTGACGAATACGTGCGTACTTGACAAGCTCCCTCCCAATCTCCCTACCCCTTGATTCTTACTCTTGCGCGACCCAGAAAGTAATGCTAACGATCTCCAAAACAGGATGCCGTTGAGGCCGCCGAAATCAAGAAGAAGAGAGCCTTCCGTAAATTCTCCTATCGTGGAATCGATCTCGATCAGTACGCCTCACATATACACAAGTCTTGAAGAATTCAAAGGGGAGCAATTGAGCTAACCCTATATTCTTTCACCGCAGACTCCTCGACCTTACCTCTGATCAACTCCGTGATGTTGTCCATGCTCGTGCCCGTCGTCGGTTCAACCGTGGTCTCAAGCGCAAGCCTATGGGTTTAATTAAGAAGCTCCGCAAATCGAAGCAAGAAGCAAAACCAAATGAGAAGCCCGATCTTGTCAAGACCCATCTCCGAAACATGATCGTTGTCCCAGAAATGATTGGCAGCGTCATCGGTATCTACTCCGGAAAGGAATTCAACCAGGTTGAAATTAAACCCGAGATGGTTGGACACTACTTGGGAGAATTCTCGATCTCTTAGTATGTATCTTCACAAGGCAGGGTAGATGATATACTAACAACCCAAATAGCCACCCAGTCAAGCACGGAAGACCCGGTATTGGTGCTACCCACTCCTCGCGTTTCATTCCTCTTAAGTAAATATTTGTACTTGGGGTTTTCGGATGAGATTTGGGGTGCAATGGGATACGGCATATCTGTGATTAGTCTGCCTAGGATAGGTGACTACAAAATGCAATGAAATCTTTGCGTCCTCATATGTCTCTTTTGATTGCAATAAATGAATTTTAACTACGTGAAATCTACAACTACGAGATTGGTAAGCCGATTCCCCATAAACTCGTAACTCGCCCGGTAAAAATCACTGGGACAATGCATCTGGAAATAACCTTCTGTCACCTGCTTTTTCCTTACATGGAACAATTATTTCTGTCCTCTGACTCCAGCAGAAGGGAGGAAATATTAGTCATTGATGAGTATAAAAGTTCTTTGTTTTTTTCCGCCGGTCTATCTTAACCTAGTCTTTCTTGATGTTCAATTGCTGGAAGAGCACTCTAAATGTCCCATACAAAGGTATCCCCATTACTCCTGGCAAACGCCCTCCTTAAATCGCATACACGCCCTCAAGCAAGCCCACTAGGCCTCTTCCTCCTCCTCTCCTTCTCCCGCCCCATCCCACCACAGACAAGGTCCCAAGCCAGCATCTTCCATTGTTCCCTTCAGACTATACGGGCTACTTTTCAAAGCCCCTTCAAGTTCTTCCTTCTCTCTTGGTCCCTTGGGAGTCTGATCAGTCCAAACTTCCTCTTCGACACGAAACCGTACTGTCTCATGATTATCGAAATACAGTTGTGTTGAATCTTCAAGATGCCAGATGAAGAGTTGCTCTATTGGATTGAATTCTGTCCCTTGAGGAAGCTTGTGAGCGGGGATGAAGATTTCGTCAAAGAATGGTGTGCGAACTAATTTTTTGGTTAGCTAGAGGCTCTTTGTAAAATTCCACAGCCTTGAAAGAAACAAACTTCTAATTCCTAACGCGGTAGCACTGCTGATTCTTCCAGTCATTACTTCTCCTTTGAAGGGCCGGAAGACTATCAATCTGAACTCCACTATTTTCTGTCAGAATTTTATTCAAAAATAGTTTTATCTGAAAATGAACGTACCATTGACATTGACGAGTCCCGTGCCATGACCGATTAAGCCTTCAGATGCTGATAGTAGATCATAGAGACAAATGCAGAGACCAATTTTTTGGATGACTTTGTTTGCGTATTTCGCATTGATGTTGTCTTCTATTGCTTGGGATGCGGGTTTGTCGAAGTCTTCCGGCTTGATTTGGACCAAGTCCGCGATTTTAGTCTACAGAAATGTGAGAAAATGAGATTTTGTATGGGTAGGTACTTACAAGGATGAACATGATGCAATAAATTCCCTTTCAGGAACATTGGACGCTTAACGAGGTCGAGCACCGTGCGTACGTGTGCTCGAAATCTTCTAAGGCCAACTTTGAGGTACGCGGGAGATATCCTTCTAGAGTCCAGTTGGGTTTGAGTCAATATAAAAACAAATGCCGTCACGTGATGCATTCGAGTTTGACCACTAGCGTCGGTCGAGGACAGAAGTCTGCAGCCCCGACAACTTCAGGTTTGCTTCACCTACGCTCCCTCAAACCAACACTCTCGGGTCCAGAAGTTGTGTCGATACCAGTCGCCCTCAGATGGAGGATGTGGATTCTAGACCTCAATACTGGATGCAAAAAGTTAATTGGAGACCACGGAAAAGCTGTTTGGCCGCCGGCTTGGAGCTAACCCAGCCGGACCGTGCATCACAAAATGGCAGGAGGTATGAATGCCAACCCTTCTCACAGCTCACTACACCATCATCATCCCCCGTATTGACAACTTTGCTCTCACATAGACATCGGATATCGCTACCTGCCCCAGGGCCCTCGCTATCTTGCTCCACAGCAACTACAGCAACCTCAACAACGTCTCGTTCTGATCTCATCGCATCCTCCTCAGGCTTTTTGTCCGACCGCCGCGATGCCAGGACCACAGCAACAATACAACTTCCCTCCACCTCCTCCACCGCCAGGTCCTCCTCCCTCGGGACATCTTCAGCAGCAACCACAGTATGGATATATGCAACAACAGCCGCAATATCAGCAGCCCCAGCGTGGTGGTGGTGCGCCTCGTGGCGGGAGAGGAGGTCATCAGAGTGGACCTTACAATCCCCAGCAACCTGGCCTCTATAATAGTCCTCAACAAGGTCCTCCACAACATCAAGGACCGCCGCAGAATCAAGGGCCACCTAACGGGTACTCGGGACCTAATAGTCAGCAGTCTGCACCATACATAGGTCCTCAGGCCCCTGGCCCCCAAAATCCTAATAGTTATGGCGCTCCTCAGTGGCAGAACCAACAACACGGCCCACCACATCACGGTCTACCGCAGCAGCAGCCTCCTATGCAACAACAGCCTCCCCAACTTCAAGCTGCTCCTCTTTCAACGCAGAACTATCATCCAAACTACGCCCCCCAAATTTATCAGCAACCACAGTATGGTCCTCAGCAGCCACCGCAACAGTTTCAGAATTCACAGCAGCCCCCTTATGGTCACAGTGTGCCCCCCAATCAGCAGCCACCCCACGGCGGACCACCACAGCAGTGGAATGGTCCTCCTCAGCAGGCTCGGCCTCCTTTCAATAATAATCGCGGTCGTGGTGGCTTTCAAAATGTTCGTGGAGGTCCAGAAGCACCGCTTATGGGTCCTCCAATTCGTATGGGTTTTGATAATGATCGGGGAGGCCATATGCCTCAAGCGAGCAATGGCTTTCCCCACCAGTACCCAAGTCATCAGCCTCCTTCACCGTTTCCTCAACCAAGTTATCAAGCGTACCCCCCTCCTCAAGATTATTCAGGACAGCGTCCCCCCCTTGATTCTAATCCTTATAACCCCAGCCCTAATAGAGGCAGGGGAGGAAACATGAACAATTTCAGAGGCAGAGGTAGTGGTCGTGGAGATTTTCAGCAGTTTCGCGGTCGTGATAACAATCGTCATCATCATAATAATAATAATAATAATAACAATGGCCAAAGAGCCTCTTCAGAAAACTTCCATAGGCAACCTGCAGGTGCAGAATCCAATGGGAAGAAGAAGAAGAAGCGTCGCACAAATACTCTCGGCCTCACACCAAATGGTGTTGATCACGAAGATAGTGATGAAGAGGTTGATGATGTTGATGAGGAAGCTAGACTTGTTACTTTGCTTGGTCCCGACACTCCACAGTATGTTCTTAGAGTGTTTCAGAAGATTAGTTCTTCTTGCTAATATGTAATAGGATTCCTCAAGACTTAGAAGGTTGGCTTGCAGAGCGTAGAAGTCGATTCCCTACGAAAGCTCGTAGAGAGGCTGCTCAAGAAGAGCTCCGTCAACGACGTGAGCAACAACGCAACAGCAAAATGAAAGATCTAGAAATCAAAAAGGAAGAAGGCGAGACCAAGCTTGAAAAGCGGCAAAGAAGACTCGACAAGCTTCGACGCGAGATGGAAAAGACCGAACGGAAGATTCAAGCAGAAACCTCCGGAAACGCAAAGCGCAAGCGTGAGAATGGTGATGAAGGTGACGAAGAGCGTGCTCAAGCAAGTGATGAACAATCCGACAGCGACTCATCTTCTGCTTCCGAAAATGGACCAGAGGTTTCATCTTCACGTCATCACGGTCCAATTCGCGTTGCCCTACCACTAAAGGCTCAGCTTCAACGCCATTGCAAGTACTTCTCAACTGGTGGCACTTGTGGTAAGAAGGGCAAGTGTCGCTTCATGCATGATCCAGAAGTCCGCGCTCAAGCCATGAGAGAAAAAGAGGCCAATGGAGGGAAAATGACCCTCGCTCAACGATTGATTCTTAACGACACCGCAAAGGATGACCTGACCATCTTGAAGTCTATCAAGTACCTCAAGGAGAAGGGTCTTATGCCAGAGCAACTCACAAGCACCGTTGGGAATGAGCGTTTCAAGAGTGAAGAGGATGGGTACGCCGAGAATCTCAATTATGGGGACAACTAGTACGTCCTTCGACTTTTTCGGCAATAATTCTCTGAACCTTGAGTCATTCATTATTGCACTGCAGTTGTTTCGTCGGCACTCTTGATGATATCTTCCTCTGGCAGCGGGTCAATAAAGACGTATTTGTGTATGGGTAGGCGGATGTTCGACGCCGCCTAACGGGATGCCTTGCATTGTTGTATTGTCCGTGTTCAAGGACATTTCTTTGGGTTCTGCTTGCCTGGTCGCATACTTGAGCCTTTCTGTGGAGTTATAAAGGATCAGTGGATGCTAGTTACGATTACTACACCAGCGCTTCTAGGTGCACTTTTCCCGATACGTTGGACTGGATCCTCTTCCAGTGTGGAAATTTCTCCTTTATGTTTGCGTATGGACCCCAAAATTATTGCTATTGCTTTGTTGCTCTTCTTGTTGTACTAAATCTCCTTGGGTGTTGGTAGGTGCTTGATTTATATAGTTCTAGCGCGTTATTCACCACAAAATGCAAAATGCACTAATATGATGTGGGGGGCAGGATAAAGTCCTTTACATGGTGCTTTGGCGGAGGAAGGACAGTTGTGAGAGGACTGGTATGATATGGTGGAGAATGTATATTAATTAGTGTGCGGAATAAATATGGGAGGCTTTTTGGAACTTTGTCTTCACACTCCTCCCCGATTGGGGTAATCTCCCAGACCGATTGAGTTTGTGGATGTACTAGATTTGATTGATACCTGGTATGGGCATGATATGAGCACAACTGGCTGGGAACCCCGCCGGGTAGGAGAAAACAGAGTAAGTGTGAAAATAGCACCCCCTGGGGGATAAATTGCTGTGATGTTATTTGATACTGTACGAAGCATACACTCGTGGCCTTAAGCCAAAAGCGGCTCGCCGAAAAGTCATAACGTGACATCATGTTGATGGAATACACAACACTCGCTAAAATTTAAAAGGGGAATAGTTAACCTACTCTACCTTAACTCAAGCCAGGGATGAAGGAGGGAGTACAGTGTGTAGAAACCCCTCAAATGTTTTCTTGCTCCAAATCTCTTCCCTATGTAAATAAATAGCTTTGCCTAGATTTATAGGAAGGGGTGTTGACAAGGGTTATTTAGATATGTCTCTATACGATAACTGTGTTTGATTAAGGAGTTTTAGAGGGAGTATTACGAGTAGTGATTGTCGATAGGCACATACTGATCGTAAGGTAGTTCCTTACCCCGCATGAGTCACTCGGCATCTTACCTTAATCTGCATTTAACTACCTTAAACCATGGATATAAATATAAAAAAATAAAGCTAATTGGAAAGAGAAATATTTTATATAAGAACCCTTAAGTTTATCCCTAGACTTGGAAGTAAGACATCGACTGAAATCTTGTTTGTTCATTCAAAGTTACTTGCCTCTTTGATATATCTCTCTACCTTTTGATTATCAACTAGTTCTGAGGAAGGGAAGATTAATAGTGAAATATGAATCCACCAAATCAAACCCCCTACCATATGCCCTCGGATGCAACATGGTTAAGTATCTTCCCCCTCCCCACTCTCATCTCAACCCGCCAAATCTAACCTCCCCCCCCAAACAGTAACAGGTTGTTCCAGCGGCATCGGTCTCGCCCTCGCAACACTAATCTCCACTCACCCCTCCCACAACCTCATAGCCACAGCCCGCGACCCCTCCACCCTCTCTTACCTCCCCTCTTCCCCTAACATCCTCAAACTCCCTCTCGACGTAACATCCCCTCTCTCCATAACCACCGCCTTCCAAACCGCCTCCTCATACTTCAAAACCAAAGACGGAGGATTCCATCTCGATATCATTATTAATAACGCGGGATATTCATTATCGGGTGATACGGAGGGGTTCACGGAGAGGGACATGGAGGAGGAGATGGATACGCTTTTTAAGGGCGTGGTTAGGGTTAGTTGTTTGGGGGTTGAGTGGTTGAGGAAGAATGATGGGGGGGATGGGAATGGGAGGAAGGGAGGGGTGGTTTTTAATATGAGTAGTTTGGCGGGGGTGTGTGCGTTTCCCGGGCATGCTTTTTATCATGCGGGGAAGTGGGCGGTGGAAGGGTGGTCGGAGAGTTTTGCGAGGGAGATGAGGGGGGATTGGGGAAGTAAGTTGATCTTATTATTTTTTTTTGTTAAAAAAAAAAGTTATCTTGTTTGTTGGAGAGGGAGGTAGTTTAAGTTTGGGAAGTTTTCGAGGGAATGTAGTAGATTTGGAGGTCTTGGGTTGGGATTAGATTGGTAAGGAGATGATTGCTGATTCAAACGTGTATAAATAGTTAATTTCTGTATCCTCGAACCAAGCGGAGTAAAAACGAATTTCGAAGGCCATTCAAAAGCTCATTTGACGCCTCATCCTGCATATTCTGCTCCGGATATGCCGGCGAGAATCTTAGAATCATATGTTAATAAAGGTATGTATTTTCCCTTCTTAACCTCCCTAATTCCTTTCCTCAACCCTCATCAACTTTCCCTCTTCTACTCTTTCCTTTCCTTTCCTTTCCATTTACGAAAATTACGGAATGAAGAAATTGGTAGTATTAATAACATCGAAAAAGGTATCCAATCCGGCCAAGGAATGTTACAACCCATCCAAATCGCCCAGGCAATCTACCAGATCGCCTCTTCGGGAGAGAAAATTCCATTGAGAGTTCCGTTGGGAGCTGGGGCTTGGAAGATGATTAAAGGGAGGTATGAGAATCTTTTAGCTGAATTGGAAAAGGTGAAGGGGATTAGTGGCTTGGGGGTTGAGATTTAGATGTTGGAGGTCGGTAATAGGGCAGATGTCGTCGCCGACTATACGATCCATCACTTTACTTTATGACGATTTACGTTGATATTGCTACGCTTACCTTTTACCCACCCTTATAACACTGTTAACTCTAACCCTCTTACATTTCCTCTATTATCAAAATTGATAGTATATAGGTAAATAACATTTTACTCACTAACTTCATAATATTAACCTAATTTCATCACAAAATAATCAAAGGAAAATAAAAGAATAAACTTTTTTTTTTCGGTCATATCTTCCTAAGAAAGAAAAAAAAAAAAAAAAAAAAAAAAAAAAAAAATTTTTTTTTATACGCAAAATGAATGGTATTTTCCCCAAATGCGAAAACTGACTTATCCCTAACTATGCACAAGAAATCCCTAAAAAATCCATCCATTCCAAGGACAAGCCTTTGCCTGGCCCTGCTCTATCCCATGAAGAAGTAGTTGCCACCGGGTTTTCTTTTTTCTTTTTCGGCCTGGTTTGCCTGAAGTCTAACATGTAACACCCAAACTCCGCTTGCAATGCCTAAAGGTAAGGAAATAAATATGCTCCACTTCTGAATTACTTAGAAACCCCATTTCCGTTGCTGTAACCGTTGCTGCGTCCGTTTGTAACTGCAGCACCGTTTCCTCCGGTGAGACCATTTTGAATCTTGGGCCAAACAACGGCTCTCTCCAATGCTTGCAGAACATCTGCCTTGAGATCTTCCGCATCTTCGATACCGCAGCTGACTCGGACCAAATCATCATACACACCAACAGCTTCCCGTTGCTCTTTGGGAATACCAGCATGTGTCATGCTACTTGGAACTTCGACCAAACTCTCAACACCACCTAGACTCTCCGCGAGGGTGAAGATGTTGGTTGTTTGACAGAATCTCTCGGCAGCAGCATGCCCGCCCTTGATACGGAAAGAGAGCATCCCACCTCCCATTCCGTTTCGGTGTTGCTTGCGGGCAATTGCTCGATGCGGGTGCGAGTCGAGACCGGGATAGTTGACCGATATCACGTGGGGAGAGCCTTCCAATGCCTTTGCAACGGTTGTAGCGTTGGTAGTAGCCTCTCTTGCTCTCAAGTGAAGAGTTTTAAGCCCGCGGTGGGCTAGCCAAGAGTCGAATGCTGACGGGACAGCACCGATTGCGTTTTGGAGAAAGGATAGTCTTTCAAGCATACTGTCTGAGTTGAAGGCTGCAACGCCCATGACAACATCTGAGTGGCCATTGATGTATTTGGTAACCGAGTGGACAACGATATCGGCGCCATGATCAAGTGGGTTCTGCACGTATGGGCTCAGGAAAGTGTTATCAACCACCACCATTATACCGTGCTCGTGGGCCTGGGTGGCTACAGCTCTGATATCGACTAGACGGAGAGTGGGGTTTGAAGGGGACTCGATCCAGACCAGCTTTGTCTCGGGAGTGATGTGCTCTCGGATATCAACCTCGATTTCCGGGGTGAAAGTTACCTTCACACCGTGTGCCTTTGCAACCTGGGTAAAGTACCTGTGGGTACCACCATAAACGTCACTAACGGAGATAACATGACTCCCTGCGGCCAAACTCTGCAGAACGATGGCGGTCGTGGCACTACCAGACGAAAAAGCCAATGCGTGTTTGGCATGCTCGATTGCAGCGACGGCGGTCTCAAAATTTTTGCGGTTGGGGTTTGACGAACGGCTGTACTCGTAGACGCCCACGGGCTTTCCGACGGCCGTTTGTGCAAAGGTCGTGCTCAGGGAGATCGACTCAATGACAGCACCTGTGACGGGATCATGGGGCGAACCGGCATGGACTGCGAGAGTACCAAATCGGTGGACAGGTGAGGGTGCTCTGGGAGGGGTTTCGATGGGATGGTCTGGGAACGTCATGACGAGACTGGGCGAGGGGAGAGGAGGCGGGCGGGACGGTGGGAAGAGGTGGAAGAGGGTGCGGGGTTGGGCGGCGAGGAGTTGCAATTGAGGGAGATTGTTCGGGAGGAGGTGGGACTGGACGGGGCGGATAATAGCAGCAGCGCCAGAGGGAGGAGGATGGAAACTCTGGCAGAAGGAACGAGGGTGATTCACGGAGGGGAGAGGCCGGTATTTATCGCTGGCGCAACGGGTGTGGTTGTCTAATCGTCGGGGTCGATGATAAATATTCCTAAGATTCTGAAATTCTGGCTCGGTGCTAAACCGGAAGGAGGCCAACAAAGGCGGTAAGGGGCGCCCGTGCCAGCACGCAATCGCGAGGCTGGGGCAAAATCAGTCGAGGGGGAGAAGGTGCCATGGCGGGTTGACTCACGGGGGGATTCGTGTGGTCGTGCGCGCGATAATTGTCTGGATGGCTCCCTTATCCATCGGCTGTTTGGGCAAGAGCGAAGACGGCGGGCCCTCGTCGAGGGCGCGCAGGGGGAAGCCCGATGGTCGCCGTCTGTTCCTGCCGGTGCTGGCGGGGAAACGTGGCCAGAGGCTGGTGGTGCTGCCGGCGGGGCGCTGATTGGCTGCCGCGAGGCAAGGCTGAGGGGCCAATTGGCGCGGCTGATTGGCTGTCGCGGGGCCGTTGCGCTGCAGTCACGGGGATGCGAGAAGCAAGCCACACAGCACATGCGCCATGCGGAGGCCTGCGTGCGGCACCTCTGCGGGAGAAAAAGAGCGTGCCCAGAGCGGAATGCCCAATGGTGGCCAACCGCTGCCCTGCTGACTAAATATACATCAGGCACCAGTGCGAGAGATCGCCCAAACCTCGCATCCTCATGTGCCGGCCCCCCCGGCCTCAGGCATTCGTTCCGGCAGCACACATCCACCGCTTCGGCCGGCGGTGCGCGTCTGGCTCCTGGCTTCACTTCCCAAGCCCAGGCCTCAGCTATAGAATCACCTCTGCTCCAGAACCTTTCGCCGCGACCGCCATTCACTCCCCGCCATGTATAGCGACCCCAGCCGAGCGACGCCTCTATCCCCATCCCCCTGAATCGAGCTGAGCTGCTTCCACCCTCCACCACAATGCCGCCACGAAGGTCTCACAAGAAGAGCAAGGCAGGCTGCCAGAGATGCAAGACGAGGTAACCAACGCCCATGATCCCGTCCCCCAGGAGGGTGCCGTGCTGACCGCTGTGTAGGAAGATAAAGGTCGGCCGTATCACCCCTCCATCGCCTCCGCCAACTCTAACATTGATGTAGTGTGACGAGTCCGTATCCCCGGATTGTCATCCCCTTCTCCCAGCTCGACCCGCCCCAGTTCTGGCACGCCCGTATTCACGAGTTCTGGGACTAATTTGTTAGAGCAGAATACATCCATTGTGTGGAAACTGCATGAAGCATGGCGTGCCCTGCGATTTCGAAGGCGCCATCTCCCCTCTCAATGGAAACGGGTCCTCCCCGGCTCGACAGGATACTACCGACGCCAGCAACTACAGCTCACCGCGTTCGGTCTCCATAGCATCGGCGTCCAGTGCAATGGTCCCCATGTACCAGCGCCCATTGGACATGGTGCGGACAACAGACACCTCGAACAATTCTCGAATGATGGAGCTCAAGCTGATGCACCATTTCACGGCCTACACTTCGAGGACTTTTGCGGATTCCGAGGAAGAAAAGTCCACATGGCAGAATGACATACCAAGAATCGCGTACGATGCCCCCTATCTGATGGATGCTCTGCTCGCAGTCTCCGCGCTACACCTACGGGCCCTACATCCACAGGATCAGGCTATAATCCGGGCCTCGCACGCCTACATGGCATCTGCCCTCTCGCAATACTCAGTTCTGCTCCAGAAAGGCCTGTGTGAGGCGAACTCGGATGCATTGTTCTCCACCGCAGCATTGATTGCTTTTCAATCCTCTGCTTCTCGTCAGTTTGAAGGCGAGTGGTCCGGAGGATCCTACACTCTACCACTGTCGTGGTTTCACTCTTTTCAAGGCGTTAAGGCCGTAGTATTGGCTAGCTGGGATTGGCTCAGGAAAAGTGACCGAGTTTTCCACATCATCAACAGCCTACCTGCTCTTTTCCTTGATCTGGATCCTGAACGCAAGCTGTTTTTTGCTCCTTTGCTGGATGGGATGGAGGAGGAGATTATGCAACTGCCTGCGCGGTTGATCCCAGAAACCAGACAAGCTTATGTTCATGCAGTTGCATTTCTCAACTGGGCCCATCGAAAGCCATTACGTAACCGGATTTTAGGTTTTGCTGCAACCGTCTCTCGCAGATTTGTTGAGCTACTCAATCTGTACGATCCTCGTGCCATGGTAATAACGGCTTGCTTCTTTGCCCTCACAAAGATTACGAATGAGGCGTGGTGGTTGGCCGGTGCTGCCGAACGTGAAGTGGAAGGTATTATGAGCATTTTACCGGAAGCATGGTTGCCTAAGATGGAATGGGCACTCAGAGTTGCCAATCACAAAGGAGAAATGGATAAGGTGACATGGGGTATAGGGAAAGATGAAGATGAGACCATAGACCCAGAGACTACTACCGACTGTTTCCCGAACGTGCATCAACATGTCGACTTATTGGCAAAACTACTCAGCGAGAGGAAAGCCTATCTTCCCGATGAGGATCCACCAACGATGGCGCTGGATTAAGCCGTCGAAGATCCGGAGAGGATGACCACAGATAAATCTGGCCTTTGAGCAAGGTCAAGGCCAATTGAGACGAAACCGAAGAAGTGAACGATAGAAGGAGCCATGGCAACTCGAAATCTCGAGAATCTCACAAGAACACGTCACGACTAAGGATTATGATCACTGAGCCGAGTAGGAATATAAATGTACAAACACCTAGGTGAGATGCATCGTCGAGTTATTTGTACTATCACGACAAAGACATACTAACAAGGACGACAGGACTTAGACTGGGGGGGAATAGGAAAAGGGGACACGTCCAGTGTCTGGTAGAGGATGAATAACCGTTTAGAAGCTAGCTCAAAATCTGGGGTTACTTGGTATTATTATAGACAGGAGAGGATTGTATAATGGGGTATTATTTATTTTAATCATTAGAAATATTCGTGTATTATCTATCATATTACCAACCAACCTCCTGAACCACCTCCACCATTTGATCCTCTACCACCACCGCTATGATAACCTCCTGGCTTTCCACCTCCTCCCCTTCCTCCTCCAGGATACCGCTCTCCACCTCCCATTCCTAATAATTCTAATCCTCCTCCTCTACTGCCAAATTATTTCCCTCCATGTTGTTCACCCGCCGTAATTCTGTTGATGTTAATATTAAGGTGAATATTGAAGTGGTAGTTTTGGGTGGGGAGGGGGGAGGGGAGGCTTGACTTTGATTAAGGGAATAGTAATTATGATTTGGGAAGTGGTTTTAGGATTGGGATTCGAGATTGAGATTGAGATTGGCTGGATTTTTTGATTTTTTTTTTCTTTGAACTTTTGGAGGAGGTTGGTTGGGAGGGTCGTTTCCTATGGGGGGGCGGGGATGGGGGATATGGGAGGATATGAGAGGAGAGAGAGAGAGTAAATGTCAGGCAGGATAAGGAGATGTAATCAAGATGGGATGGTTTGGGATGAAAGTGGAATTAGAAATTAAGAATCCATTTTCGAATTATAAATGAATGGGGCTTACAAGGCAAGGGAAAGCGAGGCAAGGCAAGAGAAAGTGTATGTTTGGAAAACTTTTAGGTTTCTCTTCTCTTGTAATAATTGGATTCGTGAATTTTATTGAGATGCCCTCTTTTTAGCTATCTACTTCACCTCTCTATCTGTCGGTTCACAAGGTTTTTAAGAGGTGCATACTTTACCACGGGGCACGAAGCCTTGTGTATATACTAGGTGTATGCTCGTTGTGGTGTTGATATGCTTGATTCTTCATGACCCGACTAATACGTTCCTTATATAAGGAACGTAGTAGTGGGTCATATGACTATACTACCAACACTATCTTATGTGGTTATAGCGAGGAAATTTTTGGAAATGGAGGATGGGAAGGGGGTTTATGGATTTGTGAATTGAAGGTTTGGTAATTGGTAAGGTAGGATGGTGGTGGATTGGGGTTTTGGTGGATGGTGAGGGGAGGTGTGATTCGAGGTTGGGGAAGGGAGAGGAAATGGAAGGTGGGGTTGAGTAAGGGGTGTGATGTTTGGTGTGGTGGCTGAGGTGAGATGATGATGGTTGGTGGATGTGGATGGAGAGAAGTTGAATCTTTTGTTGTGTGGTTTTGGTTGGATTTGGAGGGTGTTTTTTTTTGTCTTCTTATTGGGAGGGTGGTTGGTAGGGAAGAAGATGTTTGATTTTGTTTGAGAGGTTGAGAGGTTGAAGAGGGGAAGAAGGTTATTGGTTAGTCGATGAGAATTAGGGAGGCGATTATTAATAGGTTTATCGTTTTGAGACGGAAGATCAAGAATTTTAGGTAGGAAGTTTGATTTGGTTTGATGAAGGGGGGTTTGGTGATGGTAATTCATTAAGTTCCTGAACCTGTTGGATGGGGAGAGGGAAAATAGGTGTAAAGTTTTATTTTATATTGAATATTCAAATTTGGGAAGTGGGTTGGGAAGGAGAGAATTGAGAAAGGTCGGTCTTGAAGTTCGGATGAGATTGTATTTTTTAGTAGAAATCTTGATTTCATGTATAGTAAGATCAATAGAGGTATATGTAATTTTCGTATTAGTATTTTGTGGCAACGGATTCGTGAAATTGATGTCATATTCATGGATTCACCACCGGATTTGTATTGATTTATAGATTCAGTCTAGATTTATGAGTTTGAGTCCTTGTGTATCCCATATACTTGGTTTAGGTATCTATCTACCTAAAAATGTGCTAGAAGATACTTCTGCATAATATGTTATATCATGCATATAAAATCAATGAAATCTCAATTGAGGTGGAGTCACTATGTCTCCACTCAAGGTGTATATAATGGAGTGGTTGGTGTACTTTTACCCTACCACTTCACCATTTCACTACAACTTATTTATTATAGCAGCAGTGATTTAGCTAGATTTAAGCCTTAGAGTCGTAATTATTTACCTAGTCAACTACCTTATGATCGGCCTAAAAATAAGCGCATTCACCGAGGCTCCTATTCACTTTTTTGAATTCATGAATTTAAGCCACATTGGTGAATCCTTAAAAAGTTCACGAATACGTTGCGATAATTTAGGTATTCGTGTCAGATACGTAGTCGAGTTCGTATTCAAATTCGCACGTGAGGTTTGGGGCTAATTTCAGCCTTGTTTTATTGCTTTGATTTTAGGGGAAGAAGGCTCGATGGTTTTAAGGAAGCTAGATGAGATGCTTTGTTTAAATATGGGCTTAGATGAGATATCCTGTGTTAGTTGGATTCGTGTTGGGTGTGTATGGATGAATATTGGATGGCTTTGAGGTAAGATTCTTTTTGTTTAAGTAAAGTAGAGGAAGTGCCTGTTTTGATATTAGATGATTTTGAGGAAGGGGGTTGTTTGTGGTTTTGGGACAAGTTTCTGATGATATGGAGGATGAGTTGAAGGCGAGAGGATATTAATATAAAGTTGGATTTGAAGTTAGTGGAAGGGTGGATTTCAACTTTCGTATATTTGATGGGTGAATCGAAGAATACTATCAGTATGTGGGTTATGTAGTATCCTTATGTAGAACGTAAAACAGTTAAGTTTGGGAGATGGATCTAGGATATTAAATTATTAAATTTTTCTGAGATGATAGTTTTTCATGGGAAATTTAACTGGGGTAGATGTTTTTGAAATAAGGTAACAAGGAAGTTTTAGATTCCTGGATTTCTATGACGAACTTACTAAGACATGTGACTTATTTCGTTACTGAAAAGGTGGTTTATTGTAATAATTGTATTAAGCATGTTAGACGATCATAAGAGAGAGTAGAAATTTGGAAAGGAGTTATAATTGTTAGAACTTGAACTAGTGTAAGAAGATATAGGATTTAAAAGGCCTCTTTGTTGGATATAATTCTTATGAGTCTCGGAGTATGCCCTGTAGAGTTTGTCTTTCGAATCGAGAAATTCAATAGGGTAAATGTACAATTTATTGTAGAGTACGACAAAAGGTATCGTTTAATTTATACATTTTTGACCCCTACCGAATCAACGCTATGCATCCTATTAATAACACAACAAAACCTCTCACCTCTAATCCTTAGCTTTCTCCTTCCTCCCACCAGATTTCCTCCACTCAGTTCCCCTCCTACTACTCCTCGACTTTGGCTTTCCCTTCCCCTTCCCTTTCATCGTTCCCAAAATCCTCCCAGGCTTCTGTCCATTCGAACTAGCTCTATAACCTTCAAAAACAATCGCTTCCGGCGTCTTTGTAATTCCCGGAATCTCTTTGGGTACAAAACGAGGCTTTCCCAACATGGTACCATTAGCACCACTTCCTTCCTTCTTTTTAATTTGTGCAGCTCCGGCTTTTCCAAGTAGTTTACTGGCACGACCTTTTAAGGAGGAGAATTCGGAGGTGTCTTTGGGGTTGTAGATTTGTTGTTTGGGGGATTTGAAATCGGGTCGGGAGTTGCCCGATGCGAGTGCTGTTTTACCCATTGCTTTGGCGCGGACTACGCGGAGAATTCTGGGGAGCATGGGAGGATATTTCTTCTCGTTGAAGAGGAGAGCTGCTTCTACTGAATTTGTATCCTAGAGGATGTTAGTGAGATCTGAGTAATGCTAGGGTTGTGATAACATACCTCGAATTGAACATAAGCGAACCCCTTTCCAACTCTTGTCTTCTCATCTCGAATTACGCGAACACTTTCTACCTTGCCTGCTTTACCCATTTGACGCCATAAACCTTCTTCAATATCCGAAGGAGTCTTTCTTCGTTTGCGCTCTTTCTCACCATCTTTATCCATGATAGTTTCATCATCTACAAATCCGAGATTACCGACGAAAACACAACGTTTATGATCTGTCTTAGCTGGATGTGCTACACTGTCAACACGAAGATGTCGCTCTAGGATCATGGTTCCATTGAGCCTCTTGACAGCTTCTCGTGCGGCGAATGCAGAGGAATAGACAACGTAGGCATTAGTACTTTTAGTAGTTCCTGCCATTAAGTCCTTCTTGACAAATGACGCTTTCTTGGGTAGACCAGCGGAGGAAAAGGCTGTAGAGCGGAAACGAATCGATTCTATCTTATGCACTGGGTTGCTTTCTTTAGGTGCTGGAAGCTTAGATAGAAATGAGCCAAGATGGGCAAGGAGAGCCTTTTTGGAAGCTTTTGAGGAAATCGCGTCAGTAGAAACATTGGCTAAGAAAATAGTTCGAGCTGCTTTTTCGAGTTCGATTGCTTCTCGGTCTTTGGTTGGGAGGAGAGATTCGTGTATCGGATGGTCGAGTTCGGTAATGTCTGGAATATCCCCATCGCTTTCAGAGCCTTCCTCACCATTCGCATCCGAATCTTTTGCTTCCTCCTCTCCCTCTGAGTTCTCGGCCTCCTCTTCCTCATTCTTATTTTCTTCGGCCTCGATTCTTTGCCGTTTTAACTTCCGCTCAACTTGGCGCTCTGCTTCCTCCTTTGCCTCCTCTCTTGCAAGTTTGTCCATGTATTGATCTTCGAGATCTTCCTCTTGGTGCTTTCGTTTCCGCTTTTTCTGTGGCGTCTCAGAGAAGGAATCGATAATTTTATCTAATTTTTGTTCCTCTTCCGCACCATCTTCATCCATGAGATCTGCAAGGTCTACATCTTCCAAGTCCTCGTCCACGCTGCTTAAATCATCCTCATCACCACCCTGCTCATCCTCTTCTGCGACATCTTCGTCCTCTTCGTCCGATTCTTCAAGTGGGGCTTTTTTCTTAGAGACCGGAGGGGCTTCTTCGTAACGGGATTTTGGAGGGGCCTTTACTGGACCAGCCTACTAGAGTGTTAGCAAGCATTTCCCTCAAACTCTTCTCGCGTGTACTCTTACACTGGAAGCAAACAATGCGGCCAAAGCAGGGTCCACAGCTTGCTCATCTACCACAAATGACGTTTTTGTAACGACCTCGGCATCTCCAATCTTCTTGGCGCCTGAATTGGTGGATTTATCTTGTTTCCCCATCTTGAAATCGTTGTAGTTGTGAGGTGCTTGGGTCCTTATCGGGAATTTTCATAGATCTTCGCGACAAAATTATCATTTTGGCGCTAGTGAAAATACTGCCAGGGCGGTCTGAAAAAGCTACGGTAGACTCCAAGGCCCCCACCATCAAAAACGGAAGCAGTATTTCATCGGCGTAGTATAGAATGCATTGGTGAGGTCATTTGACTGAAAAAATTTCGCAAGTACGTTTCCATGGCTCTAGAGGAGGTCACCAGCGCTACGTTTGTGTGGGCAAACTGATATTTCGTAAGCGCGAAAAAAGTGAGGGGATCATGCCGACACCACTATTGAGAGCCGGCGTCTTCCTAACGCTAACCGTAGAGGGTCACCCGCGAGATCCCTAACCAGCACTCGATCCAGCTTTCCTCCTCGACACAACAAGATCCCCTTCAGTGTTCAATCCTGCCTGACCACGTTTCCAAACCTTGGCCCCAGCTCATACATGTACCTAGGGACCCTCAACAGCGACAAACATCCCACAAATATCTCGTTTTCCCCTCCAAAACCTATCGCGCACACCCATCTCGCCAGTCATTTCGACACCAACACTCCGCCATCTGCGCGAGGTTATGTGACGACCACGGAAGATCTACGCAAGATTGGCTCAGGATCTCTTTAGCACAAGATGAGCATTGAAATGGAACGAGCAGCAGATGCAATTCTGCAGGCGGCGCACGAGGCTTCCCTGGGCGAGTTGAGTGATGTTGACATGGACGCTGACGGATCAAGCAGCTTGAGCGAGATCCAGGATCAGGACGGCGACCAGGAAGAAGACGTCGATGTTTCCGACGAGCTCAGCAACCTTTCAGATGAGGAGAATGACTCCGAAGCCGAAACCGAGCGCCTTGAAGAATCTCCAAATAAACTTCGATCGCCCAAGGACGTGGTCCTCAGTTCGGCCAACGGCAACCCTACCTACCAGCCCAGCCCAAGCAAGCTACACAACGAAATAGTTGTAGACGATTTACATGACGATGACGACGACGATCCATTGACCGAGACTGTCACCATTAATGAGTCCCCCGACTCCCCCAAGAGCTCGCCGGCCGAAGCGCCAGAAGCCCCTCCTGCGACGACGGCACCAACATCTTTGGAAGTCTCTGCCGGCGAGGGAACACAACCCTCATTGACAATGGACTCTGATACCAAGAAGCGCAAGCGACAAGCGATCGCAGATGAAGAGGAGGGAACTCCACCTGAGCCATTGCGCAAACGCACTGGCACGGTCAAGCCTGTGGAGGAGGAGATTGTGGTCGAGGACGGCATACTCCAAGTCGAAGCAGGCCTTCCCAAGCTTGTTATCAATGAGAACATCCTACGCGATGGCGATGGAGCATCCCTAGCTATGGATATCCCACGGTTGGACCCCCCGGAACCCGTAATTACTGACGACCTCCCCATCGAAGCGCAGGAGGTTTCTATCTCACCGAAACGAAGAGGGCGCAAGAAGAAGGCTGTCACAGGGAATGGAGTTGTAAGCCATGCTGAAGAGCAGGAAGTTTTGGCCGATGCCGAAACAGTGCTGAATGGAGTTAACGATAATACAAATGGAGATGAAGATCATGCAGATAACGAAGCCGACGATGAAGCGGAAGCAGCGCTGAAAAATGAAGAAGAACGTAAGTACCATGTCTCTCCTTGAACGCATTGCTTGTGCTAACTTCCCATGAAGTGGAAAGAAAACGGGTTGCGCTGGACCAATTAAGTGATATAGAACGTCAGTTCTCGTCCTTCAGAGAAAGGTTAGTCTTCCGTGATTGTCTGGAGAATTAATTACTGAGACAGTGTAGACTCTATGACGACCGCCTCGAGCAACTAAACCGAGAGGAGGCTATGCTGCGGCAAGAAATACCAACTCATCCCGAGTATCTCGCAATGATGCAGTGTATCGACGCAAAAAGAGACGAGAGGGTCCGAGTCGCAGACAATCTTCGAAATTATGAGTTCCGCAATCTGAGGAACTATGCAGTCGCTAGGCGAAGCCAAATTCTTTCTCAATTCCAACAAGAAGTCCGTGATATTAGAGAGAAGAAGCTCGAGGGGCTCGGGAAGCAATGGTACGAGATACAACACGACCGGAGAAGCTATGCTGGCAGTGTGTCAGACTATAGTCTCAAGTTTCCGGTGCGGAAATCCCAACAAATCTTGAACCAAGTCGCCTATAGCACCGAGGTATCAATCCTATCTGGAGTTGCCAAGTATGTTGGCTTTCCAGCAGCTCCGGCAATGACCCCAGCAACTGCTGCAGAGTTGGATGAGGATCTGGAGCGGATGGGTGTAAGTCAAAGTCGCGGTTGGTTGATTGCTCGCTGACTTGAGTTAGCGTACGCGACAACAGCAAGTCCAACCAGCGCCCATGCCACTCCAAGAGCTCGCGGCTTTACGTTCAGTTGGTTCTGCTTCGAGGTTCAAGCCAGCAGAGGAGCAATTTATCGAACAAACGCCATGGGCCAATCCACAGCATCCTTCTCATGCCCATCTCTTACAACGGCAGGCTTCGGCTCAGCAGGTGACCCGGACGACAAGTCCCTTTTCTCACATTCAGACACCACAAAGGCGGCATTCTCATCAGCAAACCCCCGGACTGCCAATGTCGGGAACGTTCTCTTCTTCCACAAACTCCCAGCCTAATGGAGGCCAGGTAAGCGGAGGTCATGTTTCTTCCCATAATCCGTTCACTTCGAATCTCTCCCACGCCACGGCCCCGTCACCACTGGGAAGTAGGCAAGCATCCTTATCACCCGAACACTCCCGACCAGTTGTGGGACAGGAAGAGCAACGTAATTTGAATGGCCATCAGGAAATAGCTAAAGGAGGACAACAGAAATCGCCAACCATAATCCTCATGGATGGGTCACGAGACTTTACTCATGAAATAAGGAGGGAGCAGGTAGCTTCAATAATGAGTCGATTTTGATTTAGTTCAAGTGGTTACATGACGGCGCACATATGGAGAAGGCGTTATGGGATAGGCATCAACAGGGTTGGAGTATATCAATTAGGAGGGAAAATTTGAGCAGGATGCTCTTGTATAGAGGTACAATTATGAATTTCTCCGCGACATTTCTGCGTTGAAGACTGTACTTATAATGTAGAGTACAATCAATGACATTTCGTTCGATTTTTGTGTCCCAAACGCCATTGACGGATCTGAGGTGCATTGGTATGTCCCGGCATATGTCCCAGAACACGAGAAACTTCCTCGGCGCTATATCTCTTGATCTGAATATTGTATTTTCCAACACGAGGGATGTACTACCATCACTTCGTAGCGGCTTTGATCGTACTTGCTACTGGACCTTCGGGAACCTTCACGTCTTCGAAATCATCCTGAGAGACGGCACTGATCGTCCACGAGTCTAGACATCCTCAATCAGTCACCAGGTCTTGTATCCAGGAGGTACGCAACTACGTACAAACTCCAATGCAAAATCCGAATAATGCCAGCCCGGTAAGAGAGTTCTTGATGAGGTATGGTCTGCGAGCTCGAATCAGAGCGGCGGATTGCTTGTAGTGCTCGTCGTAATACGAGGATTTTGGTATTCTGTAAACAATTAGCTGCGTAAGGCGCCATGGGTGAATTGACGACTGACAGAGGCATCTTGACTCGGGGGTTTCTTCGACTGCGAATGGGAGTCTGGTGCCACTTCGTGAAGCTATTACTTGTTTGTGCCTGAGGCAACAACGCTAGCGTACCTTGCTTCTGCATCATCGCGTCTCCCATGTCCTAAACTGCAGAATGAAAGAGGGAAGCTCTGCACTTCTTTATCAACCACCTACTCGTGCCCCAACGTTTGCTCCACGATGATCTGTACTCTCCGATCTTACAACTCTAACAACAACACGAGAAGGAACTAATTTCGGCCGCCTATTTATGCGGATGATCTAGATTTCTGTGGAGGTTCGCCGCAGCTATTAGCTCTTCACCATGAATTCTGGGACGCCCTCCGTAGAGCAACAAATAAGCCAGCTAGCTGATGCGCGGAAGCTTGTTCTGAGTGACTCCGCCTACTATCTACGCATTATACAAGGGATCTTGCCCATAGGAGGTACCGGCGCGCCGGTGGAGTTGCGAAGATGGATTGCCGATTTTCTGGCGGAGACGTTTGCGAGCCCTTCGATACCGGCGCAGCAGAAGGAGGCTATGAGCTTGATTGTATTAGATACTTTGAAGTCCATGATTGAGAATCCCCAAGAGGATGCAGCAGTTGTGAAGAGCGTTGTGCAGACCGCAGCAAGCGTGTATCCCCTTGTTGTTCGATGGATGTATGTTATTCTCCTCCTTCTCCCTTCATTTTGCGCCCAATATGATTGCCTTTCTCTGTGCCCAATATATGATGTCGTACTCTAATTCAGCTTCACGGAGAGGGTATGAATGGATGTCTAACCTGCATTTGTAAATAGCATCAACAACTCCTACGATGGACCAACATGGGAAAAGATGGTTGCAATAAAGTCCAGGATTTTGCGGATATGGGATACGGCTCCAACAGGCGTTCGTGTCTGTTGCATCAAATTTGCTCAACGAGTCGTGCTGGTTCAAACGAAAGGCCCAAACGCGGATCCTAGGGTATGCTGACTTTCACCTGCCTCTATCCAACTGGAATACTAATCTCGTCTTTGACAGCGCTCCGAGCCTCTTGAGGTTTCTCTATCTATGGTTCCCGTCAACCATCCCCTCATCCCACCGAATAATCTCGAAGCCGAGGCATCAGGACTCTTGGATCGAGTGCTTGCAGTCTTTCAAGAAAACAGCAGGTATACATTCTCCAGCTAGACGTATGGGTTCACACTGACAAATATAGCGATGCGGTTCTTGTTGACGCGACTCTGAATTCTCTTTCTATATTGATTCGTGCCCGCACCCATATTGCCAATAAAATCTTGAATATCATCCTGAATTTCAATCCATTAAAATTAGCCAACTCCCCTATGACCCCAAGAGTCCGTGTAATGGTCAAATCAATGGAGAAGACAACTAGATTATTGCTTGTCAACATACTAAAACGGTAAGGTCTCTGCCTTCCTCACCATGGTATATTGCTAATTTTCTCAGGAATCCTCAAAATCCACTTTCCGGACGTATACAACAATACGTCGAGCGTTTGATGAGGACGAAGGCAGACATATTCGATGAACCCAGTCGCAAGCGCGGACCACCAGAACCGGCTGATGGATTAGATGCTGCAAAGAGACAAAAGCTTGGGGCCCAAGTAGCACCATCAATACCAAAATTCCAAGTTCCGCCTTTGGCACCAGGGAATCACACTGTAGCAGAGCTTTTCACCGTAACCGGAGACGAAGCATTGAAGGCTTTTGATGTATCTCAATTGTCTGAGGACCTAGTTCTCAAAATATGTATTACAATTTTACAGAAGATCAATGCAGATACTCTCAGCCAGGCAGGCGATGTATGTACCAAGAATCAAACCTTTAAAATTGCCCCCATCTGACATATTACAGGGAATCAAGGAGAGGCTGCAAGCGATGAAAACTGCTGCCCAACCACAAGCCTTAACAGCAGCCAACTCCCCTCTAGGTGTCGATGAAGACGATGACGACTATGAACCAGATTTCTATAACGCCGAAGACAATGAGCAAATATTAAACAAGCTTGATAACGCTCCTCCTCCCACTGAAGCCAAAGTTGCAGACCCAGATATGGCTCTTGGTCGCTTCACTCTCCCACCACCTGTTGCATTAACTCCAGACCAGGCTGCCCAGGTTGGACAAGGAGTCGTATCCCGAGTCTTCGGCATCATGCAAACATTGGAGGAGACCAAGAAGAAGTCAAAATCGGGTATCAACAGACTCGCCGCAAGCGCCGCTGACCAAGATGCTTGGATCACTATGCTCACTCGTGTAGCAACTCGTGCCCCTGCTGGGTTAGAAGAGTCTGTAATTCCTTTGAAAGTAGAAGGGAATGAACCAGCACCATTCTCCCTCGCCAACAAAATCCGGGAGACGATGTATCTGTATATCTTGGAGGACTTCCGGAAACGTATCAATATTGCCTATGAGTGGCTGTGCGAAGAATGGTACAACGACAAGATGCAATTGAAGTCGGGCTCAGATGCTGTCTTGCATTATGAGAAATGGGTTATCAAAATATTGGACGGTATTGTCCCATATCTCGACCAGAAAGATAGGTTGCTCGTTATCAATTTCCTGAGTCGCATTCCTGGGATCAACGCAGAGGTTCTTGTGAGGGTTAAAGGCCTCTGTCGCGATCCCGCTACTATGAACTTAGCGCTTCAGAGTCTCTTGTACTTGGTTATTTACCGACCGCCAGTCAGAGAGTTGGCTTTGAGCGCCGTGGAGGATATCTGGGACACTTGTGAGTTTACGGTCCGGACAATGCCTATTTCAAGCTGCTGACAATCAATAGATGAGGATGCGAGACCAACTGCGGCGAAGTTATTCAAGAATTGGCTACCTCAACTTGGAGAGCGACTAGAGGGTGCAGCCACGGAGGAAGAGAAAAAGCTCAATGGGCTAGTGGCGATTGCTGCTTCATGAGCCATAGCTATCGAACCGTTGGGTTTCCTTTTTATTTGCATTTGTTGTATTATAGGGCTTCTAGCGTATCACAATATCGGAGGGCAGCATTGAGGGCGTTTGGGAGTCTACGATACCGACTGACGTCCAGTTGGTTTTTGGGGTGGAAACAAAAGGCTCTTGTATTATGAGGATTTTATCTGTAAATGGGGTTCGTCCAGCATTTTGCTGGAAAAAGGACCCATCAGTGGAATATTGGTCTTGGGACGAAGTTCCAAAGTGGATGTGCTTGCTATTCCTGGTGATGATCATTTCGGGATTGCTTGCTTGTTCCTAAAAACCAAAACATGGCAATAGATCGACGGTCTCTGATATAGGGCTATGCTGCTTGAATCCACAGTCAAACCACCACTAGTAAAACATCAGCAAACCGTATTCATGCTGTTCCTGACGATGAAATTGACAGTTGTCCCTCTAAGTGCGGCCCGCACCCTTCTGCCCCTGAACCGGCGGCGGCAGCATCTTTTTTTAATGTCCCATTCATCTATCCTCAACCAGTGTTCTTGCATGTCCTGGCCGAGACGCTTCCTTTCTGTTTCATGGTGAACCGATGCTTTGCAGCTGCATGGACCCGTCTTCCCCTGTGTGCGGTTGGAGTCTCCAGGTCGGCAGGGGGTTGTCCAGGGAGCAAGAAATCTCCTAGTCGGCATCCACTCCCGCACCGTCGCCCAGTCAGATCGCAGCCTCGCGTCAGAGTTGAACCCCAACGTCAATGCCTCTTTGTTCTCCAGATCCTCGATTACAACCCTAACCATCTTATCAGAAAGGGATTTTGCTAGATTGTTCATTTACACATCATCATCCCGCCGCCACCTCTTGAGCCCTCGCAGACCGCCTACCTACACCACAGATCAGAAGCGACACATTTTATCTCTACAGATTGCTGGTAAACATTGGATTGCCTGGTGGGAGAAGTTGGGCAGAGCGAGCCGGCAGGGGACGACATGAGTGATGAAAGTTCGAGGACCACGGTCGCCAGAACAATCACGTCACAACAAAGGTCGCATTCACCCGGTCATTACTGGTATACCCCACCGCTTTCCTTGTTTTCGCCAGTCTGCGTCGAATTCTTCTAGATCCCCAAGGAGGCATCGCCATGTCCAAATCCATGTCCCGATTTTTCCGCCTGTCTGCAAAGCGAGATCTGAAGGAAGAGCTAACGAAAATGCCTTCAGAGCATCGAGACAGTGCTATATCTATCAATAAAATCGACAGTCAAAGCACAATAGATGCTCCAGATCGACCGCTTTCTACACCTTCTTCGAACGAGATGAATGCGAATAAAACCTCGACGGAGAGCTCCAGCCGGTCGAAGACAGTGAACGGTACCATACGTTCTGTACCTGTCGAATCACTACAAATTCCAGCGTCCCCCTCACCCGCACCCTCACCCGCACCCTCATCAGAGTCGAATCGCCGCACAGATTCATCGCCCATGCCTCACTCCACTACCCTCTCATACATGCCACACTCTCCACCTCCTTTAACACATCAAAATGCGCTCAATACCGGGCGAGGTCTGGTCCGCGCGATTTCATCGGAATTCGGAGGGCCAATTGGTGGTGTGTCCAGAACACTTTCTACCAACAACGTCCCAGAGAATTCGGGCAGTAACGCTAATGGGGATCAACAATGGAGCTCTGCCGTTGGGAGGGCGAATCTAGGAAAGTCAGGTAGGGTCATTGAGAAGCTTATGGCGGACTCTGATACATTACGGCGAGACCTGAACTATGAACGCCTGAAAGCATCGGAAGCCCGGGATGCTGTTAAATTTCTACAAGAGCAGATGCAGCAAACCGCCGAAGCCAACAGTGGAATATTACATGATGCTGCTGTCAACAAAACACTGCTGAAAAGGAAAGAGAGGCAGGTTGATGAATTGACGGCTGAGCTGGAAGTTATGAAGCACAGGTGTGCTGAAACTTTGGAACGGGAGCAGGCGTGGAAGGATGAGGCCGAGCGGATACGAAGGGACGCCCAAGCAGAGGTTGAAGATGCAAAGATGAGAGCAACTTTGATGGAGGGGAGGGTCAATACGATGGCTAACCATTGGAAGGACCAGGAGAAGAAAGCAGAGAGGCATCTTCGTGGTGTGAGAAAGGAGATAGCCGTTATCATAGAGCAGAGAAGAGAGGACGACAAGAAAATTGTTAAATTGCAAACTGTATGTTCTCAGCAGGATGAGCATCTGGAATCTCTGGGGAAGCAGAATGCGGCTTTACAAGCACAGCATGAAGCCTACAAGCTAGAGCAGGAAAGAGGCCTAGTGGAGGTTAAGGAAGCTGCGAGGTTACAAGATGAGAAAGGCGAAGCGCTCCTAGCCGACCTCCAGAAAACTTTAGGAGAATTAAGATGGGCGCTGAACGTTAAAGAGAATTTGAGGGATGCGGAATAAAAACTTTCTCTTGCAATTTTGTAACATTCTCTTGCCTTGATTTCCAAGGCATGTCGACTTGTATCGGCATCGAGTGGAGGGTATCTGCATATAACCACGCACATAAACACAAAGGCCTTTGTGTGTAATAGTGGGGACCGTGGGAAAAATTATGATGGATTCACGACTGAAATGACATACCTTTGACGGCGACTCTCGCTTCTCGCTTTCCCTTTTCCTGGGGTTCTGGTTCTGGTTCTGGTTCTGGTTTGATGAATATTATGCATAAGATTGCATGGGCAGACTGGATATGGGAATCTTGTCATTTTTTTTCTTTTGGCTGATGAATGACTCCCCTTCGTGGAATTGGAGGGTTGGGTTTCGTTTGGTGCATGGAGTTCCTTTTGCTCTCCTCTACCTTGTGGTTGTTTGTCCCTTGGGAGAAGGTTTTTTGGTGGGATTGTATTCTAACTTTCCCCACTTGCTCGGGTATGGAGGAGTAGAAGGGACGGTTGTATGTGTTTGTATTATAGATAGAGCTGAGGAAGGGTTGATGAGATAGAGGGAGATGGGGAGACTGAGAGAAAGTAAGAAAGAAAGAAAGAGGCTCAGATATGAGGACAAGTCTTCAAAGGTTATGGTGGGGAGATGGAGATGAGGTGAGATGATGAAGATCTGACTGAGAGGATTAATAGATCGATGGGCTTGGTGAAGATTTCTCAAAAGTTCATACAATTTTACTTTCTTTCTGAATTTTGCATAGAAGCTTGTCTTCTATAACGTGGTTTATCAGCGAGCCGATTATATCACCGAGCCGATCACTTTTCCACTACCCTACTACTTTAAAATATAATAAAACCACCACAACACATTAA